>OY743225.1:50981657-51285403 GCA_963555765.1 Orthonevra nobilis | reverse complement strand
CAGAGCTAAAATTTCAAATTTGTACTTAGTAAGAGATACTTTTTACTATCAGCGCATCAGAAATCATAATTCTCGATTTCAGGAAAAAAGTGCATTTTGAAATCATGGGCTATAGTCCAGCAGAATTTTGCAAAAAAGCCTCGGATTTCATGTCTCTGTATTTTTGTCAATAAAAGGTATTCAGAGCTAAAATTTCAAATATGTGTTCATTTTCTGTTTCTCTTGATTATCAGTGTTTCAGAAATCATATTTCTCGATTTCAGGAAAAAAGTTCATTTTGAAATCATGGGCTATAGTCCAGCAGAATTTTGCAAAAAAGCCTCGGATTTCATGTCTCTGTATTTTTGTCAATAAAAGGTTTTCAGAGCTAAAATTTCAAATTTGTACTTAGTAAGAGATACTTTTTATTATCAGCGCATCAGAAATCATAATTCTCGATTTCAGGAAAAAAGTGCATTTTGAAATCATGGGCTATAGTCCAGCAGAATTTTGCAAAAAAGCCTCGGATTTCATGTCTCTGTATTTTTGTCAATAAAAGGTTTTCAGAGCTAAAATTTCAAATTTGTACTTAGTAAGAGATACTTTTTATTATCAGCGCATCAGAAATCATGATTCTCGATTTCAGGAAAAAAGTGCATTTTGAAATCATGGGCTATAGTCCAGCAGAATTTTGCGAAAAAGCCTCGGATTTCATGTCTCTGTATTTTTGTCAATAAAAGGTTCTCAGAGCTAAAATTTCAAATATGTGTTCACTTTCTGATTCTCTTGATTATTAGTGTTTCAGAAATCATGATTCTCGATTTCAGGAAAAAAGTGCATTTTGAAATCATGGGCTATAGTCCAGCAGAATTTTGCAAAAAAGCCTCGGATTTCATGTCTCTGTATTTTTGTCAATAAAAGGTTCTCAGAGCTAAATTTTCAAATTTGTACTTAGTAAGAGATTCTTTTTATTATCAGCGCATCAGAAATCATAATTGTCGATTTCAGGAAAAAAGTGCATTTTGAAATCATGGGCAATAGTCCAGCATAATTTTGCAAAAAAGCCTCGGATTTCATGTCTCTGTATTTTTGTCAATAAAAGGTTCTCAGAGCTAAATTTTCAAATTTGTACTTAGTTAGAGATACTTTTTATTATCAGCGCATCAGAAATCGTAATTGTCGATTTCAGGAAAAAAGTGTATTTTGAAATCATGGGCTATAGTCCAACAGAATTTTGCGAAAAAGCCTCGGATTTCATGTCTCTGTATTTTTGTCAATAAAAGGTTTTCAGAGCTAAAATTTCAAATTTGTACTTAGTAAGAGATACTTTTTATTATCAGCGCATCAGAAATCATAATTCTCGATTTCAGGAAAAAAGTGCATTTTGAAATCATGGGCTATAGTCCAGCAGAATTTTGCAAAAAAGCCTCGGATTTCATGTCTCTGTATTTTTGTCAATAAAAGGTTTTCAGAGCTAAAATTTCAAATATGTGTTCATTTTCTGTTTCTCTTGATTATCAGTGTTTCAGAAATCATATTTCTCGATTTCAGGAAAAAAGTTCATTTTGAAATCATGGGCTATAGTCCAGCAGAATTTTGCAAAAAGCCTCGGATTTCATGTCTCTGTATTTTTGTCAATAAAAGGTTTTCAGAGCTAAAATTTCAAATTTGTACTTAGTAAGAGATACTTTTTATTATCAGCGCATCAGAAATCATAATTCTCGATTTCAGGAAAAAAGTGCATTTTGAAATCATGGGCTATAGTCCAGCAGAATTTTGCAAAAAAGCCTCGGATTTCATGTCTCTGTATTTTTGTCAATAAAAGGTTTTCAGAGCTAAAATTTCAAATTTGTACTTAGTAAGAGATACTTTTTATTATCAGCGCATCAGAAATCATAATTGTCGATTTCAGGAAAAAAGTGCATTTTGAAATCATGGGCAATAGTCCAGCAGAATTTTGCGAAAAAGCCTCGGATTTCATGTCTCTGTATTTTTGTCAATAAAAGGTTTTCAGAGCTAAAATTTCAAATTTGTACTTAGTAAGAGATACTTTTTATTATCAGCGCATCAGAAATCATAATTCTCGATTTCAGGAAAAAAGTGCATTTTGAAATCATGGGCTATAGTCCAGCAGAATTTTGCAAAAAAGCCTCGGATTTCATGTCTCTGTATTTTTGTCAATAAAAGGTTTTCAGAGCTAAAATTTCAAATTTGTACTTAGTAAGAGATACTTTTTATTATCAGCGCATCAGAAATCATGATTCTCGATTTCAGGAAAAAAGTGCATTTTGAAATCATGGGCTATAGTCCAGCAGAATTTTGCGAAAAAGCCTCGGATTTCATGTCTCTGTATTTTTGTCAATAAAAGGTTCTCAGAGCTAAAATTTCAAATATGTGTTCACTTTCTGATTCTCTTGATTATTAGTGTTTCAGAAATCATGATTCTCGATTTCAGGAAAAAAGTGCATTTTGAAATCATGGGCTATAGTCCAGCAGAATTTTGCAAAAAAGCCTCGGATTTCATGTCTCTGTATTTTTGTCAATAAAAGGTTCTCAGAGCTAAATTTTCAAATTTGTACTTAGTTAGAGATACTTTTTATTATCAGCGCATCAGAAATCGTAATTGTCGATTTCAGGAAAAAAGTGTATTTTGAAATCATGGGCTATAGTCCAACAGAATTTTGCGAAAAAGCCTCGGATTTCATGTCTCTGTATTTTTGTCAATAAAAGGTTTTCAGAGCTAAAATTTCAAATTTGTACTTAGTAAGAGATACTTTTTATTATCAGCGCATCAGAAATCATAATTCTCGATTTCAGGAAAAAAGTGCATTTTGAAATCATGGGCTATAGTCCAGCAGAATTTTGCAAAAAAGCCTCGGATTTCATGTCTCTGTATTTTTGTCAATAAAGGTTTTCAGAGCTAAAATTTCAAATTTGTACTTAGTAAGAGATACTTTTTATTATCAGCGCATCAGAAATCATAATTCTCGATTTCAGGAAAAAAGTGCATTTTGAAATCATGGGCTATAGTCCAGCAGAATTTTGCAAAAAAGCCTCGGATTTCATGTCTCTGTATTTTTGTCAATAAAAGGTTCTCAGAGCTAAATTTTCAAATTTGTACTTAGTTAGAGATACTTTTTATTATCAGCGCATCAGAAATCGTAATTGTCGATTTCAGGAAAAAAGTGTATTTTGAAATCATGGGCTATAGTCCAACAGAATTTTGCGAAAAAGCCTCGGATTTCATGTCTCTGTATTTTTGTCAATAAAAGGTTTTCAGAGCTAAAATTTCAAATTTGTACTTAGTAAGAGATACTTTTTATTATCAGCGCATCAGAAATCATAATTCTCGATTTCAGGAAAAAAGTGCATTTTGAAATCATGGGCTATAGTCCAGCAGAATTTTGCAAAAAAGCCTCGGATTTCATGTCTCTGTATTTTTGTCAATAAAAGGTTTTCAGAGCTAAAATTTCAAATATGTGTTCATTTTCTGTTTCTCTTGATTATCAGTGTTTCAGAAATCATATTTCTCGATTTCAGGAAAAAAGTTCATTTTGAAATCATGGGCTATAGTCCAGCAGAATTTTGCAAAAAAGCCTCGGATTTCATGTCTCTGTATTTTTGTCAATAAAAGGTTTTCAGAGCTAAAATTTCAAATTTGTACTTAGTAAGAGATACTTTTTATTATCAGCGCATCAGAAATCATAATTCTCGATTTCAGGAAAAAAGTGCATTTTGAAATCATGGGCTATAGTCCAGCAGAATTTTGCAAAAAAGCCTCGGATTTCATGTCTCTGTATTTTTGTCAATAAAAGGTTTTCAGAGCTAAAATTTCAAATTTGTACTTAGTAAGAGATACTTTTTATTATCAGCGCATCAGAAATCATAATTGTCGATTTCAGGAAAAAAGTGCATTTTGAAATCATGGGCAATAGTCCAGCAGAATTTTGCGAAAAAGCCTCGGATTTCATGTCTCTGTATTTTTGTCAATAAAAGGTTTTCAGAGCTAAAATTTCAAATTTGTACTTAGTAAGAGATACTTTTTATTATCAGCGCATCAGAAATCATAATTGTCGATTTCAGGAAAAAAGTGCATTTTGAAATCATGGGCAATAGTCCAGCAGAATTTTGCGAAAAAGCCTCGGATTTCATGTCTCTGTATTTTTGTCAATAAAAGGTTTTCAGAGCTAAAATTTCAAATATGTGTTCATTTTCTGATTCTCTTGATTATCAGTGTTTCAGAAATCATAATTCTCGATTTCAGGAAAAAAGTGCATTTTGAAATCATGGGCTATAGTCCAGCAGAATTTTGCGAAAAAGCCTCGGATTTCATGTCTCTCTATTTTTGTCAATAAAAGGTTCTCAGAACTAAATTTTCAAATTTGTACTTAGTTAGAGATACTTTTTATTATCAGCGCATCAGAAATCGTAATTGTCGATTTCAGGAAAAAAGTGTATTTTGAAATCATGGGCTATAGTCCAACAGAATTTTGCGAAAAAGCCTCGGATTTCATGTCTCTGTATTTTTGTCAATAAAAGGTTTTCAGAGCTAAAATTTCAAATATGTGTTCATTTTCTGATTCTCTTGATTATCAGTGTTTCAGAAATCATGGTTCTCGATTTCAGGAAAAAAGTGCATTTTGAAATCATGGGCTATAGTCCAGCAGAATTTTGCGAAAAAGCCTCGGATTTCATGTCTCTGTATTTTTGTCAATAAAAGGTTCTCAGAGCTAAATTTTCAAATTTGTACTTAGTTAGAGATACTTTTTATTATCAGCGCATCAGAAATCGTAATTGTCGATTTCAGGAAAAAAGTGTATTTTGAAATCATGGGCTATAGTCCAGCAGAATTTTGCGAAAAGCCTCGGATTTCATGTCTCTGTATTTTTGTCAATAAAAGGTTCTCAGAGCTAAATTTTCAAATTTGTACTTAGTTAGATACACTTTTTATTACCAGCGCATCAGAAATCGTAATTGTCGATTTCAGGAAAAAAGTGCATTTTGAAATCATGGGCTATAGTCCAGCAGAATTTTGCGAAAAAGCCTCGGATTTCATGTCTCTGTATTTTTGTCAATAAAAGGTTCTCAGAGCTAAAATTTCAAATATGTGTTCATTTTCTGATTCTCTTGATTATCAGTGTTTCAGAAATCATGATTCTCGATTTCAGGAAAAAAGTGCATTTTGAAATCATGGGCTATAGTCCAGCAGAATTTTGCGAAAAAGCCTCGGATTTCATGTCTCTGTATTTTTGTCAATAAAAGGTTCTCAGAGCTAAAATTTCAAATATGTGTTCACTTTCTGATTCTCTTGATTATTAGTGTTTCAGAAATCATGATTCTCGATTTCAGGAAAAAAGTGCATTTTGAAATCATGGGCTATAGTCCAGCAGAATTTTGCAAAAAAGCCTCGGATTTCATGTCTCTGTATTTTTGTCAATAAAAGGTTCTCAGAGCTAAATTTTCAAATTTGTACTTAGTAAGAGATTCTTTTTATTATCAGCGCATCAGAAATCATAATTCTCGATTTCAGGAAAAAAGTGCATTTTGAAATCATGGGCTATAGTCCAGCAGAATTTTGCAAAAAAGCCTCGGATTTCATGTCTCTGTATTTGTGTCAATAAAAGGTTTTCAGAGCTATAATTTCAAATATATGTTCATTTTCTGATTCTCTTGATTATCAGTGTTTCAGAAATCATGATTCTCAATTTCAGGAAAAAAGTGCATTTTGAAATCATGGGCTATAGTCCAGCAGAATTTTGCGAAAAAGCCTCGGATTTCATGTCTCTGTATTTTTGTCAATAAAAGGTTTTCAGAGCTATAATTTCAAATATGTGTTCATTTTCTGATTCTCTTGATTATCAGTGTTTCAGAAATCATGATTCTCGATTTCAGGAAAAAAGTGCATTTTGAAATCATGGGCAGCAGAATTTTGCAAAAAAGCCTCGGATTTCATGTCTCTGTATTTTTGTCAATAAAAGGTTCTCAGAGCTAAATTTTCAAGTTTGTACTTAGTTAGATACACTTTTTATTATCAGCGCATCAGAAATCGTTATTGTCGATTTCAGGAAAAAAGTACATTTTGAAATCATGGGCTATAGTCCAGCAGAATTTTGCGAAAAAGCCTCGGATTTCATGTCTCTGTATTTTTGTCAATAAAAGGTTTTCAGAGCTATAATTTCAAATATGTGTTCACTTTCTGATTCTCTTGATTATCAGTGTTCAGAAATCATGATTCTCGATTTCAGGAAAAAAGTGCATTTTGAAATCATGGGCTATAGTCCAGCAGAATTTTGCAAAAAAGCCTCGGATTTCATGTCTCTGTATTTTTGTCAATAAAAGGTTCTCAGAGCTTAATTTTCAAATATGTGTTCATGTTCTGATTCTCTTGATTATCAGTGTTTCAGAAATCATGATTCTCGATTTCAGGAAAAAAGTGAATTCTGAAATCATGGGCTATAGTCCAGCAGAATTTTGCAAAAAAGCCTCGGATTTCATGTCTCTGTATTTTTGTCAATAAAAGGTTCTCAGAGCTAAATTTTCAAATTTGTACTTAGTTACAGATACTTTTTATTATCAGCGCATCAGAAATCGTAATTGTCGATTTCAGGAAAAAAGTGTATTTTGAAATCATGGGCTATAGTCCAGCAGAATTTTGCGAAAAAGCCTCGGATTTCATGTCTCTGTGTTTTTGTCAATAAAAGGTTCTCAGAGCTAAATTTTCAAATTTGTACTTAGTTAGAGATACTTTTTATTATCAGCGCATCAGAAATCGTAATTGTCGATTTCAGGAAAAAAGTGTATTTTGAAATCATGGGCTATAGTCCAGCAGAATTTTGCGAAAAAGCCTCGGATTTCATGTCTCTGTATTTTTGTCAATAAAAGGTTCTCAGAGCTAAATTTTCAAATTTGTACTTAGTAAGAGATTCTTTTTATTATCAGCGCATCAGAAATCATAATTCTCGATTTCAGGAAAAAAGTGCATTTTGAAATCATGGGCTATAGTCCAGCAGAATTTTGCGAAAAAGCCTCGGATTTCATGTCTCTGTATTTTTGTCAATAAAAGGTTTTCAGAGCTATAATTTCAAATATGTGTTCATTTTCTGATTCTCTTGATTATCAGTGTTTCAGAAATCATGATTCTCGATTTCAGGAAAAAAGTGCATTTTGAAATCATGGGCTATAGTCCAGCAGAATTTTGCAAAAAAGCCTCGGATTTCATGTCTCTGTATTTTTGTCAATAAAAGGTTCTCAGAGCTAAATTTTCAAATTTGTACTAAGTAAGAGATACTTTTTATTATCAGCGCATCAGAAATCATAATTCTCGATTTCAGGAAAAAAGTGCATTTTGAAATCATGGGCTATAGTCCAGCAGAATTTTGCGAAAAAGCCTCGGATTTCATGTCTCTGTATTTTTGTCAATAAAAGGTTCTCAGAGCTAAATTTTCAAATTTGTACTAAGTTAGAGATACTTTTTGTTATCAGGCGCATCAGAAATCGTAATTGTCGATTTCAGGAAAAAAGTGCATTTTGAAATCATGGGCTATAGTCCAGCAGACTTTTGCAAAAAAGCCTCGGATTTCATGTCTCTGTATTTTTGTCAATAAAAGGTTCTCAGAGCTAAATTTTCAAATTTGTACTAAGTTAGAGATACTTTTTATTATCAGCGCATCAGAAATCGTAATTGTCGATTTCAGGAAAAAAGTGCATTTTGAAATCATGGGCTATAGTCCAGCAGAATTTTGCGAAAAAGCCTCGGATTTCATGTCTCTGTATTTTTGTCAATAAAAGGTTTTCAGAGCTATAATTTCAAATATGTGTTCATTTTCTGAGTCTCTTGATTATCAGTGTTTCAGAAATCATGATTCTCGATTTCAGGAAAAAAGTGCATTTTGAAATCATGGGCTATAGTCCAGCAGAATTTTGCAAAAAAGCCTCGGATTTCATGTCTCTGTATTTTTGTCAATAAAAGGTTCTCAGAGCTAAATTTTCAAATTTGTACTAAGTAAGAGATACTTTTTATTATCAGCGCATCAGATATTATAATTCTCGATTTCAGGAAAAAAGTGCATTTTGAAATCATGGGCTATAGTCCAGCAGAATTTTGCGAAAAAGCCTCGGATTTCATGTCTCTGTATTTTTGTCAATAAAAGGTTCTCAGAGCTAAATTTTCAAATTTGTACTAAGTTAGAGATACTTTTTATTATCAGCGCATCAGAAATCGTAATTGTCGATTTCAGGAAAAAAGTGCATTTTGAAATCATGGGCAGCAGAATTTTGCAAAAAAGCCTCGGATTTCATGTCTCTGTATTTTTGTCAATAAAAGGTTCTCAGAGCTAAATTTTCAAGTTTGTACTTAGTTAGATACACTTTTTATTATCAGCGCATCAGAAATCGTTATTGTCGATTTCAGGAAAAAAGTACATTTTGAAATCATGGGCTATAGTCCAGCAGAATTTTGCGAAAAAGCCTCGGATTTCATGTCTCTGTATTTTTGTCAATAAAAGGTTCTCAGAGCTAAATTTTCAAGTTTGTACTTAGTTAGATACACTTTTTATTATCAGCGCATCAGAAATCGTTATTGTCGATTTCAGGAAAAAAGTACATTTTGAAATCATGGGCTATAGTCCAGCAGAATTTTGCGAAAAAGCCTCGGATTTCATGTCTCTGTATTTTTGTCAATAAAAGGTTCTCAGAGCTTAATTTTCAAATATGTGTTCATGTTCTGATTCTCTTGATTATCAGTGTTTCAGAAATCATGATTCTCGATTTCAGGAAAAAAGTGCATTTTGAAATCATGGGCTATAGTCCAGCAGAATTTTGCAAAAAAGCCTCGGATTTCTTGTCTCTGTATTTTTGTCAATAAAAGGTTTTCAGAGCTATAATTTCAAATATGTGTTCACTTTCTGATTCTCTTGATTATCAGTGTTTCAGAAATCATGATTCTCGATTTCAGGAAAAAAGTGCATTTTGAAATCATGGGCTATAGTCCAGCAGAATTTTGCAAAAAAGCCTCGGATTTCTTGTCTCTGTATTTTTGTCAATAAAAGGTTCTCAGAGCTAAATTTTCAAATTTGTACTAAGTAAGAGATACTTTTTATTATCAGCGCATCAGATATTATAATTCTCGATTTCAGGAAAAAAGTGCATTTTGAAATCATGGGCTATAGTCCAGCAGAATTTTGCGAAAAAGCCTCGGATTTCATGTCTCTGTATTTTTGTCAATAAAAGGTTTTCAGAGCTATAATTTCAAATATGTGTTCATTTTCTGATTCTCTTGATTATCTGTGTTTCAGAAATCATGATTCTCGATTTCAGGAAAAAAGTGCATTTTGAAATCATGGGCTATAGTCCAGCAGAATTTTGCGAAAAAGCCTCGGATTTCATGTCTCTGTATTTTTGTCAATAAAAGGTTTTCAGAGCTATAATTTCAAATATGTGTTCATTTTCTGATTCTCTTGATTATCAGTGTTTCAGAAGTCATGATTCTCGATTTCAGGAAAAAAGTGCATTTTGAAATCATGGGCAGCAGAATTTTGCAAAAAAGCCTCGGATTTCATGTCTCTGTATTTTTGTCAATAAAAGGTTTTCAGAGCTATAATTTCAAATATGTGTTCACTTTCTGAGTCTCTTGATTATCAGTGTTTCAGAAATCATGATTCTCGATTTCAGGAAAAAAGTGCATTTTGAAATCATGGGCTATAGTCCAGCAGAATTTTGCGAAAAAGCCTCGGATTTCATGTCTCTGTATTTTTGTCAATAAAAGGTTTTCAGAGCTATAATTTCGAATATGTGTTCATTTTCTGATTCTCTTGATTATCTGTGTTTCAGAAATCATGATTCTCGATTTCAGGAAAAAAGTGCATTTTGAAATCATGGGCTATAGTCCAGCAGAATTTTGCGAAAAAGCCTCGGATTTCATGTCTCTGTATTTTTGTCAATAAAAGGTTCTCAGAGCTAAATTTTCAAATTTGTACTAAGTTAGAGATACTTTTTATTATCAGCGCATCAGAAATCGTATTTGTCGATTTCAGGAAAAAAGTGCATTTTGAAATCATGGGCTATAGTCCAGCAGAATTTTGCGAAAAAGCCTCGGATTTCATGTCTCTGTATTTTTGTCAATAAAAGGTTTTCAGAGCTATAATTTCAAATATGTGTTCACTTTCTGATTCTCTTGATTATCAGTGTTTCAGAAATCATGATTCTCGATTTCAGGAAAAAAGTGCATTTTGAAATCATGGGCTATAGTCCAGCAGAATTTTGCAAAAAAGCCTCGGATTTCATGTCTCTGTATTTTTGTCAATAAAAGGTTCTCAGAGCTAAATTTTCAAATTTGTACTCAGTAAGAGATTCTTTTTATTATCAGCGCATCAGAAATCATAATTCTCGATTTCAGGAAAAAAGTGCATTTTGAAATCATGGGCTATAGTCCAGCAGAATTTTGCAAAAAAGCCTCGGATTTCATGTCTCTGTATTTTTGTCAATAAAAGGTTCTCAGAGCTTAATTTTCAAATATGTGTTCATGTTCTGATTCTCTTGATTATCAGTGTTTCAGAAATCATAATTCTCGATTTCAGGAAAAAAGTGAATTCTGAAATCATGGGCTATAGTCCAGCAGAATTTTGCAAAAAAGCCTCGGATTTCATGTCTCTGTATTTGTGTCAATAAAAGGTTTTCAGAGCTATAATTTCAAATATGTGTTCACTTTCTGATTCTCTTGATTATCAGTGTTTCAGAAATCATGATTCTCGATTTCAGGAAAAAAGTGCATTTTGAAATCATGGGCTATAGTCCAGCAGAATTTTGCGAAAAAGCCTCGGATTTCATGTCTCTGTATTTTTGTCAATAAAAGGTTTTCAGAGCTATAATTTCAAATATGTGTTCACTTTCTGATTCTCTTGATTATCAGTGTTTCAGAAATCATGATTCTCGATTTCAGGAAAAAAGTGCATTTTGAAATCATGGGCTATAGTCCAGCAGAATTTTGCAAAAAAGCCTCGGATTTCATGTCTCTGTATTTTTGTCAATAAAAGGTTCTCAGAGCTTAATTTTCAAATATGTGTTCATGTTCTGATTCTCTTGATTATCAGTGTTTCAGAAATCATGATTCTCGATTTCAGGAAAAAAGTGAATTCTGAAATCATGGGCTATAGTCCAGCAGAATTTTGCGAAAAAGCCTCGGATTTCATGTCTCTGTATTTTTGTCAATAAAAGGTTCTCAGAGCTAAATTTTCAAATTTGTACTAAGTTAGAGATACTTTTTACTATCAGCGCATCAGAAATCGTAATTGTCGATTTCAGGAAAAAAGTGTATTTTGAAATCATGGGCTATAGTCCAGCAGAATTTTGCGAAAAAGCCTCGGATTTCATGTCTCTGTATTTTTGTCAATAAAAGGTTCTCAGAGCTAAATTTTCAAATTTGTACTAAGTTAGAGATACTTTTTATTATCAGCGCACCAGAAATCGTAATTGTCGATTTCAGGAAAAAAGTGCATTTTGAAATCATGGGCTATAGTCCAGCAGAATTTTGCGAAAAAGCCTCGGATTTCATGTCTCTGTATTTTTGTCAATAAAAGGTTTCAGAGCTATAATTTCAAATATGTGTTCACTTTCTGATTCTCTTGATTATCAGTGTTTCAGAAATCATGATTCTCGATTTCAGGAAAAAAGTGCATTTTGAAATCATGGGCTATAGTCCAGCAGAATTTTGCGAAAAAGCCTCGGATTTCATGTCTCTGTATTTTTGTCAATAAAAGGTTCTCAGAGCTAAATTTTCAAATTTGTACTAAGTTAGAGATACTTTTTATTATCAGCGCATCAGAAATCGTAATTGTCGATTTCAGGAAAAAAGTGCATTTTGAAATCATGGGCAATAGTCCAGCAGAATTTTGCGAAAAAGCCTCGGATTTCATGTCTCTGTATTTTTGTCAATAAAAGGTTTTCAGAGCTATAATTTCAAATATGTGTTCATTTTCTGATTCTCTTGATTATCAGTGTTTCAGAAATCATGATTCTCGATTTCAGGAAAAAAGTGCATTTTGAAATCATGGGCTATAGTCCAGCAGAATTTTGCAAAAAAGCCTCGGATTTCATGTCTCTGTATTTTTGTCAATAAAAGGTTCTCAGAGCTAAATTTTCAAATTTGTACTTAGTAAGAGATTCTTTTTATTATCAGCGCATCAGAAATCATTATTCTCGATTTCAGGAAAAAAGTGCATTTTGAAATCATGGGCTATAGTCCAGCAGAATTTTGCAAAAAAGCCTCGAATTTCATGTCTCTGTATTTGTGTCAATAAAAGGTTTTCAGAGCTATAATTTCAAATATGTGTTCATTTTCTGATTCTCTTGATTATCAGTGTTTCAGAAATCATGATTCTCGATTTCAGGAAAAAAGTGCATTTTGAAATCATGGGCTATAGTCCAGCAGAATTTTGCGAAAAAGCCTCGGATTTCATGTCTCTGTATTTTTGTCAATAAAAGGTTTTCAGAGCTATAATTTCAAATATGTGTTCATTTTCTGATTCTCTTGATTATCTGTGTTTCAGAAATCATGATTCTCGATTTCAGGAAAAAAGTGCATTTTGAAATCATGGGCTATAGTCCAGCAGAATTTTGCGAAAAAGCCTCGGATTTCATGTCTCTGTATTTTTGTCAATAAAAGGTTTTCAGAGCTATAATTTCAAATATGTGTTCATTTTCTGATTCTCTTGATTATCTGTGTTTCAGAAATCATGATTCTCGATTTCAGGAAAAAAGTGCATTTTGAAATCATGGGCAGCAGAATTTTGCAAAAAAGCCTCGGATTTCATGTCTCTGTATTTTTGTCAATAAAAGGTTCTCAGAGCTAAATTTTCAAGTTTGTACTTAGTTAGATACACTTTTTATTATCAGCGCATCAGAAATCGTTAATGTCGATTTCAGGAAAAAAGTACATTTTGAAATCATGGGCTATAGTCCAACAGAATTCCAGCAGAATTTTGCGAAAAAGCCTCGGATTTCATGTCTCTGTATTTTTGTCAATAAAAGGTTCTCAGAGCTAAATTTTCAAATTTGTACTAAGTTAGAGATACTTTTTATTATCAGCGCATCAGAAATCGTAATTGTCGATTTCAGGAAAAAAGTGCATTTTGAAATCATGGGCAATAGTCCAGCAGAATTTTGCGAAAAAGCCTCGGATTTCATGTCTCTGTATTTTTGTCAATAAAAGGTTTTCAGAGCTATAATTTCAAATATGTGTTCATTTTCTGATTCTCTTGATTATCAGTGTTTCAGAAATCATGATTCTCGATTTCAGGAAAAAAGTGCATTTTGAAATCATGGGCTATAGTCCAGCAGAATTTTGCAAAAAAGCCTCGGATTTCATGTCTCTGTATTTTTGTCAATAAAAGGTTCTCAGAGCTAAATTTTCAAATTTGTACTTAGTAAGAGATTCTTTTTATTATCAGCGCATCAGAAATCATTATTCTCGATTTCAGGAAAAAAGTGCATTTTGAAATCATGGGCTATAGTCCAGCAGAATTTTGCAAAAAAGCCTCGAATTTCATGTCTCTGTATTTGTGTCAATAAAAGGTTTTCAGAGCTATAATTTCAAATATGTGTTCATTTTCTGATTCTCTTGATTATCAGTGTTTCAGAAATCATGATTCTCGATTTCAGGAAAAAAGTGCATTTTGAAATCATGGGCTATAGTCCAGCAGAATTTTGCGAAAAAGCCTCGGATTTCATGTCTCTGTATTTTTGTCAATAAAAGGTTTTCAGAGCTATAATTTCAAATATGTGTTCATTTTCTGATTCTCTTGATTATCAGTGTTTCAGAAATCATGATTCTCGATTTCAGGAAAAAAGTGCATTTTGAAATCATGGGCAGCAGAATTTTGCAAAAAAGCCTCGGATTTCATGTCTCTGTATTTTTGTCAATAAAAGGTTCTCAGAGCTAAATTTTCAAGTTTGTACTTAGTTAGATACACTTTTTATTATCAGCGCATCAGAAATCGTTAATGTCGATTTCAGGAAAAAAGTACATTTTGAAATCATGGGCTATAGTCCAGCAGAATTTTGCGAAAAAGCCTCGGATTTCATGTCTCTGTATTTTTGTCAATAAAAGGTTCTCAGAGCTAAATTTTCAAATTTGTACTAAGTTAGAGATACTTTTTATTATCAGCGCATCAGAAATCGTAATTGTCGATTTCAGGAAAAAAGTGCATTTTGAAATCATGGGCAATAGTCCAGCAGAATTTTGCGAAAAAGCCTCGGATTTCATGTCTCTGTATTTTTGTCAATAAAAGGTTTTCAGAGCTATAATTTCAAATATGTGTTCATTTTCTGATTCTCTTGATTATCAGTGTTTCAGAAATCATGATTCTCGATTTCAGGAAAAAAGTGCATTTTGAAATCATGGGCTATAGTCCAGCAGAATTTTGCGAAAAAGCCTCGGATTTCATGTCTCTGTATTTTTGTCAATAAAAGGTTTTCAGAGCTATAATTTCAAATATGTGTTCATTTTCTGATTCTCTTGATTATCTGTGTTTCAGAAATCATGATTCTCGATTTCAGGAAAAAAGTGCATTTTGAAATCATGGGCTATAGTCCAGCAGAATTTTGCGAAAAAGCCTCGGATTTCATGTCTCTGTATTTTTGTCAATAAAAGGTTTTCAGAGCTATAATTTCAAATATGTGTTCATTTTCTGATTCTCTTGATTATCAGTGTTTCAGAAATCATGATTCTCGATTTCAGGAAAAAAGTGCATTTTGAAATCATGGGCAGCAGAATTTTGCAAAAAAGCCTCGGATTTCATGTCTCTGTATTTTTGTCAATAAAAGGTTCTCAGAGCTAAATTTTCAAGTTTGTACTTAGTTAGATACACTTTTTATTATCAGCGCATCAGAAATCGTTATTGTCGATTTCAGGAAAAAAGTACATTTTGAAATCATGGGCTATAGTCCAGCAGAATTTTGCGAAAAAGCCTCGGATTTCATGTCTCTGTATTTTTGTCAATAAAAGGTTTTCAGAGCTATAATTTCAAATATGTGTTCATTTTCTGATTCTCTTGATTATCAGTGTTTCAGAAATCATGATTCTCGATTTCAGGAAAAAAGTGCATTTTGAAATCATGGGCAGCAGAATTTTGCAAAAAAGCCTCGGATTTCATGTCTCTGTATTTTTGTCAATAAAAGGTTCTCAGAGCTAAATTTTCAAGTTTGTACTTAGTTAGATACACTTTTTATTATCAGCGCATCAGAAATCGTTATTGTCGATTTCAGGAAAAAAGTACATTTTGAAATCATGGGCTATAGTCCAGCAGAATTTTGCGAAAAAGCCTCGGATTTCATGTCTCTGTATTTTTGTCAATAAAAGGTTTTCAGAGCTATAATTTCAAATATGTGTTCATTTTCTGATTCTCTTGATTATCAGTGTTTCAGAAATCATGATTCTCGATTTCAGGAAAAAAGTGCATTTTGAAATCATGGGCTATAGTCCAGCAGAATTTTGCAAAAAAGCCTCGGATTTCATGTCTCTGTATTTTTGTCAATAAAAGGTTCTCAGAGCTAAATTTTCAAGTTTGTACTTAGTTAGATACACTTTTTATTATCAGCGCATCAGAAATCGTTAATGTCGATTTCAGGAAAAAAGTACATTTTGAAATCATGGGCTATAGTCCAGCAGAATTTTGCGAAAAAGCCTCGGATTTCATGTCTCTGTATTTTTGTCAATAAAAGGTTTTCAGAGCTATAATTTCAAATATGTGTTCACTTTCTGATTCTCTTGATTATCAGTGTTTCAGAAATCATGATTCTCGATTTCAGGAAAAAAGTGCATTTTGAAATCATGGGCTATAGTCCAGCAGAATTTTGCAAAAAAGCCTCGGATTTCTTGTCTCTGTATTTTTGTCAATAAAAGGTTCTCAGAGCTAAATTTTCAAATTTGTACTAAGTTAGAGATACTTTTTATTATCAGCGCATCAGAAATCGTAATTGTCGATTTCAGGAAAAAAGTGCATTTTGAAATCATGGGCTATAGTCCAGCAGAATTTTGCGAAAAAGCCTCGGATTTCATGTCTCTGTATTTTTGTCAATAAAAGGTTTTCAGAGCTATAATTTCAAATATGTGTTCATTTTCTGATTCTCTTGATTATCAGTGTTTCAGAAATCATGATTCTCGATTTCAGGAAAAAAGTGCATTTTGAAATCATGGGCTATAGTCCAGCAGAATTTTGCGAAAAAGCCTCGGATTTCATGTCTCTGTATTTTTGTCAATAAAAGGTTTTCAGAGCTATAATTTCAAATATGTGTTCACTTTCTGATTCTCTTGATTATCAGTGTTTCAGAAATCATGATTCTTGATTTCAGGAAAAAAGTGCATTTTGAAATCATGGGCTATAGTCCAGCAGAATTTTGCAAAAAGCCTCGGATTTCATGTCTCTGTATTTTTGTCAATAAAAGGTTCTCAGAGCTAAATTTTCAAATTTGTACTAAGTAAGGGATACTTTTTATTATCAGCGCATCAGATATTATAATTCTCGATTTCAGGAAAAAAGTGCATTTTGAAATCATGGGCTATAGTCCAGCAGAATTTTGCGAAAAAGCCTCGGATTTCATGTCTCTGTATTTTTGTCAATAAAAGGTTCTCAGAGCTAAATTTTCAAATTTGTACTAAGTAAGAGATACTTTTTATTATCAGCGCATCAGAAATCGTAATTGTCGATTTCAGGAAAAAAGTGCATTTTGAAATCATGGGCTATAGTCCAGCAGAATTTTGCGAAAAAGCCTCGGATTTCATGTCTCTGTATTTTTGTCAATAAAAGGTTTTCAGAGCTATAATTTCAAATATGTGTTCATTTTCTGATTCTCTTGATTATCAGTGTTTCAGAAATCATGATTCTCGATTTCAGGAAAAAAGTGCATTTTGAAATCATGGGCTATAGTCCAGCAGAATTTTGCGAAAAAGCCTCGGATTTCATGTCTCTGTATTTTTGTCAATAAAAGGTTTTCAGAGCTATAATTTCAAATATGTGTTCATTTTCTGATTCTCTTGATTATCTGTGTTTCAGAAATCATGATTCTCGATTTCAGGAAAAAAGTGCATTTTGAAATCATGGGCTATAGTCCAGCAGAATTTTGCGAAAAAGCCTCGGATTTCATGTCTCTGTATTTTTGTCAATAAAAGGTTCTCAGAGCTAAATTTTCAAATTTGTACTAAGTAAGAGATACTTTTTATTATCAGCGCATCAGATATTATAATTCTCGATTTCAGGAAAAAAGTGCATTTTGAAATCATGGGCTATAGTCCAGCAGAATTTTGCGAAAAAGCCTCGGATTTCATGTCTCTGTATTTTTGTCAATAAAAGGTTCTCAGAGCTAAATTTTCAAATGTGTACTAAGTTAGAGATACTTTTTATTATCAGCGCATCAGAAATCGTAATTGTCGATTTCAGGAAAAAAGTGCATTTTGAAATCATGGGCTATAGTCCAGCAGAATTTTGCGAAAAAGCCTCGGATTTCATGTCTCTGTATTTTTGTCAATAAAAGGTTTTCAGAGCTATTATTTCAAATATGTGTTCATTTTCTGATTCTCTTGATTATCAGTGTTTCAGAAATCATGATTCTCGATTTCAGGAAAAAAGTGCGTTTTGAAATCATGGGCTATAGTCCAGCAGAATTTTGCAAAAAAGCCTCGGATTTCATGTCTCTGTATTTTTGTCAATAAAAGGTTCTCAGAGCTAAATTTTCAAATTTGTACTAAGTAAGAGATACTTTTTATTATCAGCGCATCAGAAATCATAATTCTCGATTTCAGGAAAAAAGTGCATTTTGAAATCATGGGCTATAGTCCAGCAGAATTTTGCGAAAAAGCCTCGGATTTCATGTCTCTGTATTTTTGTCAATAAAAGGTTCTCAGAGCTAAATTTTCAAATTTGTACTAAGTTAGAGATACTTTTTATTATCAGCGCATCAGAAATCGTAATTGTCGATTTCAGGAAAAAAGTGCATTTTGAAATCATGGGCTATAGTCCAGCAGAATTTTGCGAAAAAGCCTCGGATTTCATGTCTCTGTATTTTTGTCAATAAAAGGTTTTCAGAGCTATAATTTCAAATATGTGTTCATTTTCTGATTCCCTTGATTATCAGTGTTTCAGAAATCATGATTCTCGATTTCAGGAAAAAAGTGCATTTTGAAATCATGGGCTATAGTCCAGCAGAATTTTGCGAAAAAGCCTCGGATTTCATGTCTCTGTATTTTTGTCAATAAAAGGTTTTCAGAGCTATAATTTCAAATATGTGTTCATTTTCTGATTCTCTTGATTATCTGTGTTTCAGAAATCATGATTCTCGATTTCAGGAAAAAAGTGCATTTTGAAATCATGGGCTATAGTCCAGCAGAATTTTGCGAAAAAGCCTCGGATTTCATGTCTCTGTATTTTTGTCAATAAAAGGTTTTCAGAGCTATAATTTCAAATATGTGTTCATTTTCTGATTCTCTTGATTATCAGTGTTTCAGAAATCATGATTCTCGATTTCAGGAAAAAAGTGCATTTTGAAATCATGGGCAGCAGAATTTTGCAAAAAAGCCTCGGATTTCATGTCTCTGTATTTTTGTCAATAAAAGGTTCTCAGAGCTTAATTTTCAAATATGTGTTCATGTTCTGATTCTCTTGATTATCAGTGTTTCAGAAATCATGATTCTCGATTTCAGGAAAAAAGTGAATTCTGAAATCATGGGCTATAGTCCAGCAGAATTTTGCAAAAAAGCCTCGGATTTCATGTCTCTGTATTTTTGTCAATAAAAGGTTCTCAGAGCTAAATTTTCAAATTTGTACTTAGTTAGAGATACTTTTTATTATCAGCGCATCAGAAATCGTAATTGTCGATTTCAGGAAAAAAGTGTATTTTGAAATCATGGGCTATAGTCCAGCAGAATTTTGCGAAAAAGCATCGGATTTCATGTCTCTGTATTTTTGTCAATAAAAGGTTCTCAGAGCTAAATTTTCAAATTTGTACTTAGTTAGAGATACTTTTTATTATCAGCGCATCAGAAATCGTAATTGTCGATTTCAGGAAAAAAGTGTATTTTGAAATCATGGGCTATAGTCCAGCAGAATTTTGCGAAAAAGCCTTGGATTTCATGTCTCTGTATTTTTGTCAATAAAAGGTTTTCAGAGCTATAATTTCAAATATGTGTTCACTTTCTGATTCTCTTGATTATCAGTGTTTCAGAAATCATGATTCTCGATTTCAGGAAAAAAGTGCATTTTGAAATCATGGGCAGCAGAATTTTGCAAAAAAGCCTCGGATTTCATGTCTCTGTATTTTTGTCAATAAAAGGTTCTCAGAGCTAAATTTTCAAGTTTGTACTTAGTTAGATACACTTTTTATTATCAGCGCATCAGAAATCGTTATTGTCGATTTCAGGAAAAAAGTACATTTTGAAATCATGGGCTATAGTCCAGCAGAATTTTGCGAAAAAGCCTCGGATTTCATGTCTCTGTATTTTTGTCAATAAAAGGTTTTCAGAGCTATAATTTCAAATATGTGTTCACTTTCTGATTCTCTTGATTATCAGTGTTTCAGAAATCATGATTCTCGATTTCAGGAAAAAAGTGCATTTTGAAATCATGGGCTATAGTCCAGCAGAATTTTGCAAAAAAGCCTCGGATTTCATGTCTCTGTATTTTTGTCAATAAAAGGTTCTCAGAGCTTAATTTTCAAATATGTGTTCATGTTCTGATTCTCTTGATTATCAGTGTTTCAGAAATCATGATTCTCGATTTCAGGAAAAAAGTGCATTTTGAAATCATGGGCTATAGTCCAGCAGAATTTTGCGAAAAAGCCTCGGATTTCATGTCTCTGTATTTTTGTCAATAAAAGGTTTTCAGAGCTATAATTTCAAATATGTGTTCACTTTCTGATTCTCTTGATTATCAGTGTTTCAGAAATCATGATTCTCGATTTCAGGAAAAAAGTGCATTTTGAAATCATGGGCTATAGTCCAGCAGAATTTTGCGAAAAAGCCTCGGATTTCATGTCTCTGTATTTTTGTCAATAAAAGGTTCTCAGAGCTAAATTTTCAAATTTGTACTTAGTTAGAGATACTTTTTATTATCAGCGCATCAGAAATCGTAATTGTCGATTTCAGGAAAAAAGTGTATTTTGAAATCATGGGCTATAGTCCAGCAGAATTTTGCGAAAAAGCCTTGGATTTCATATCTCTGTATTTTTGTCAATAAAAGGTTCTCAGAGCTAAATTTTCAAATTTGTACTTAGTTAGAGATACTTTTTATTATCAGCGCATCAGAAATCGTAATTGTCGATTTCAGGAAAAAAGTGCATTTTGAAATCATGGGCTATAGTCCAGCAGAATTTTGCGAAAAAGCCTCGGATTTCATGTCTCTGTATTTTTGTCAATAAAAGGTTTTCAGAGCTATAATTTCAAATATGTGTTCATTTTCTGATTCTCTTGATTATCAGTGTTTCAGAAATCATGATTCTCGATTTCAGGAAAAAAGTGCATTTTGAAATCATGGGCAGCAGAATTTTGCAAAAAAGCCTCGGATTTCATGTCTCTGTATTTTTGTCAATAAAAGGTTCTCAGAGCTAAATTTTCAAGTTTGTACTTAGTTAGATACACTTTTTATTATCAGCGCATCAGAAATCGTTATTGTCGATTTCAGGAAAAAAGTGCATTTTGAAATCATGGGCTATAGTCCAGCAGAATTTTGCGAAAAAGCCTCGGATTTCATGTCTCTGTATTTTTGTCAATAAAAGGTTCTCAGAGCTTAATTTTCAAATATGTGTTCATGTTCTGATTCTCTTGATTATCAGTGTTTCAGAAATCATGATTCTCGATTGCAGGAAAAAAGTGCATTTTGAAATCATGGGCTATAGTCCAGCAGAATTTTGCAAAAAAGCCTCGGATTTCTTGTCTCTGTATTTTTGTCAATAAAAGGTTCTCAGAGCTTAATTTTCAAATATGTGTTCATGTTCTGATTCTCTTGATTATCAGTGTTTCAGAAATCATGATTCTCGATTTCAGGAAAAAAGTGCATTTTGAAATCATGGGCTATAGTCCAGCAGAATTTTGCAAAAAAGCCTCGGATTTCTTGTCTCTGTATTTTTGTCAATAAAAGGTTCTCAGAGCTAAATTTTCAAATTTGTACTAAGTAAGAGATACTTTTTATTATCAGCGCATCAGATATTATAATTCTCGATTTCAGGAAAAAAGTGCATTTTGAAATCATGGGCTATAGTCCAGCAGAATTTTGCGAAAAAGCCTCGGATTTCATGTCTCTGTATTTTTGTCAATAAAAGGTTTTCAGAGCTATAATTTCAAATATGTGTTCATTTTCTGATTCTCTTGATTATCAGTGTTTCAGAAATCATGATTGTCGATTTCAGGAAAAAAGTGCATTTTGAAATCATGGGCAGCAGAATTTTGCAAAAAAGCCTCGGATTTCATGTCTCTGTATTTTTGTCAATAAAAGGTTCTCAGAGCTAAATTTTCAAGTTTGTACTTAGTTAGATACACTTTTCACTTTTTCAGGAAAAAAGTACATTTTGAAATCATGGGCTATAGTCCAGCAGAATTTTGCGAAAAAGCCTCGGATTTCATGTCTCTGTATTTTTGTCAATAAAAGGTTTTCAGAGCTTAATTTTCAAATATGTGTTCATGTTCTGATTCTCTTGATTATCAGTGTTTCAGAAATCATGATTCTCGATTTCAGGAAAAAAGTGAATTCTGAAATCATGGGCTATAGTCCAGCAGAATTTTGCAAAAAAGCCTCGGATTTCATGTCTCTGTATTTTTGTCAATAAAAGGTTCTCAGAGCTAAATTTTCAAATTTGTACTTAGTTAGAGATACTTTTTATTATTAGCGCATCAGAAATCGTAATTGTCGATTTCAGGAAAAAAGTGTATTTTGAAATCATGGGCTATAGTCCAGCAGAATTTTGCGAAAAAGCCTCGGATTTCATGTCTCTGTATTTTTGTCAATAAAAGGTTCTCAGAGCTAAATTTTCAAATTTGTACTTAGTTAGAGATACTTTTTATTATCAGCGCATCAGAAATCGTAATTGTCGATTTCAGGAAAAAAGTGCATTTTGAAATCATGGGCTATAGTCCAGCAGAATTTTGCGAAAAAGCCTCGGATTTCATGTCTCTGTATTTTTGTCAATAAAAGGTTTTCAGAGCTATAATTTCAAATATGTGTTCATTTTCTGATTCTCTTGATTATCAGTGTTTCAGAAATCATGATTCTCGATTTCAGGAAAAAAGTGCATTTTGAAATCATGGGCAGCAGAATTTTGCGAAAAAGCCTCGGATTTCATGTCTCTGTATTTTTGTCAATAAAAGGTTTTCAGAGCTATAATTTCAAATATGTGTTCACTTTCTGATTCTCTTGATTATCAGTGTTTCAGAAATCATGATTCTCGATTTCAGGAAAAAAGTGCATTTTGAAATCATGGGCTATAGTCCAGCAGAATTTTGCAAAAAAGCCTCGGATTTCATGTCTCTGTATTTTTGTCAATAAAAGGTTCTCAGAGCTTAATTTTCAAATATGTGTTCATGTTCTGATTCTCTTGATTATCAGTGTTTCAGAAATCATGATTCTCGATTTCAGGAAAAAAGTGCATTTTGAAATCATGGGCTATAGTCCAGCAGAATTTTGCAAAAAAGCCTCGGATTTCTTGTCTCTGTATTTTTGTCAATAAAAGGTTCTCAGAGCTAAATTTTCAAATTTGTACTAAGTAAGAGATACTTTTTATTATCAGCGCATCAGATATTATAATTCTCGATTTCAGGAAAAAAGTGCATTTTGAAATCATGGGCTATAGTCCAGCAGAATTTTGCGAAAAAGCCTCGGATTTCATGTCTCTGTATTTTTGTCAATAAAAGGTTTTCAGAGCTATAATTTCAAATATGTGTTCATTTTCTGATTCTCTTGATTATCAGTGTTTCAGAAATCATGATTCTCGATTTCAGGAAAAAAGTGCATTTTGAAATCATGGGTTATAGTCCAGCAGAATTTTGCGAAAAAGCCTCGGATTTCATGTCTCTGTATTTTTGTCAATAAAAGGTTCTTAGAGCTAAATTTTCAAATTTGTACTTAGTTAGAGATACTTTTTATTATCAGCGCATCAGAAATCGTAATTGTCGATTTCAGGAAAAAAGTGTATTTTGAAATCATGGGCTATAGTCCAGCAGAATTTTGCGAAAAAGCCTTGGATTTCATATCTCTGTATTTTTGTCAATAAAAGGTTCTCAGAGCTAAATTTTCAAATTTGTACTTAGTTAGATACACTTTTTATTATCAGCGCATCAGAAATCGTTATTGTCGATTTCAGGAAAAAAGTACATTTTGAAATCATGGGCTATAGTCCAGCAGAATTTTGCGAAAAAGCCTCGGATTTCTTGTCTCTGTATTTTTGTCAATAAAAGGTTCTCAGAGCTAAATTTTCAAATTTGTACTTAGTTAGAGATACTTTTTATTATTAGCGCATCAGAAATCGTAATTGTCGATTTCAGGAAAAAAGTGCATTTTGAAATCATGGGCAGCAGAATTTTGCAAAAAAGCCTCGGATTTCATGTCTCTGTATTTTTGTCAATAAAAGGTTCTCAGAGCTAAATTTTCAAGTTTGTACTTAGTTAGATACACTTTTTATTATCAGCGCATCAGAAATCGTTATTGTCGATTTCAGGAAAAAAGTACATTTTGAAATCATGGGCTATAGTCCAGCAGAATTTTGCGAAAAAGCCTCGGATTTCATGTCTCTGTATTTTTGTCAATAAAAGGTTCTCAGAGCTAAATTTTCAAATTTGTACTTAGTTAGAGATACTTTTTATTATTAGCGCATCAGAAATCGTAATTGTCGATTTCAGGAAAAAAGTGCATTTTGAAATCATGGGCAGCAGAATTTTGCAAAAAAGCCTCGGATTTCATGTCTCTGTATTTTTGTCAATAAAAGGTTCTCAGAGCTAAATTTTCAAGTTTGTACTTAGTTAGATACACTTTTTATTATCAGCGCATCAGAAATCGTTATTGTCGATTTCAGGAAAAAAGTACATTTTGAAATCATGGGCTATAGTCCAGCAGAATTTTGCGAAAAAGCCTCGGATTTCATGTCTCTGTATTTTTGTCAATAAAAGGTTCTCAGAGCTAAATTTTCAAGTTTGTACTTAGTTAGATACACTTTTTATTATCAGCGCATCAGAAATCGTTATTGTCGATTTCAGGAAAAAAGTACATTTTGAAATCATGGGCTATAGTCCAGCAGAATTTTGCGAAAAAGCCTCGGATTTCATGTCTCTGTATTTTTGTCAATAAAAGGTTCTCAGAGCTTAATTTTCAAATATGTGTTCATGTTCTGATTCTCTTGATTATCAGTGTTTCAGAAATCATGATTCTCGATTTCAGGAAAAAAGTGCATTTTGAAATCATGGGCTATAGTCCAGCAGAATTTTGCAAAAAAGCCTCGGATTTCTTGTCTCTGTATTTTTGTCAATAAAAGGTTTTCAGAGCTATAATTTCAAATATGTGTTCACTTTCTGATTCTCTTGATTATCAGTGTTTCAGAAATCATGATTCTCGATTTCAGGAAAAAAGTGCATTTTGAAATCATGGGCTATAGTCCAGCAGAATTTTGCAAAAAAGCCTCGGATTTCTTGTCTCTGTATTTTTGTCAATAAAAGGTTCTCAGAGCTAAATTTTCAAATTTGTACTAAGTAAGAGATACTTTTTATTATCAGCGCATCAGATATTATAATTCTCGATTTCAGGAAAAAAGTGCATTTTGAAATCATGGGCTATAGTCCAGCAGAATTTTGCGAAAAAGCCTCGGATTTCATGTCTCTGTATTTTTGTCAATAAAAGGTTTTCAGAGCTATAATTTCAAATATGTGTTCACTTTCTGATTCTCTTGATTATCAGTGTTTCAGAAATCATGATTCTCGATTTCAGGAAAAAAGTGCATTTTGAAATCATGGGCTATAGTCCAGCAGAATTTTGCAAAAAAGCCTCGGATTTCTTGTCTCTGTATTTTTGTCAATAAAAGGTTCTCAGAGCTAAATTTTCAAATTTGTACTAAGTTAGAGATACTTTTTATTATCAGCGCATCAGAAATCGTAATTGTCGATTTCAGGAAAAAAGTGCATTTTGAAATCATGGGCTATAGTCCAGCAGAATTTTGCGAAAAAGCCTCGGATTTCATGTCTCTGTATTTTTGTCAATAAAAGGTTTTCAGAGCTATAATTTCAAATATGTGTTCATTTTCTGATTCTCTTGATTATCAGTGTTTCAGAAATCATGATTCTCGATTTCAGGAAAAAAGTGCATTTTGAAATCATGGGCTATAGTCCAGCAGAATTTTGCGAAAAAGCCTCGGATTTCATGTCTCTGTATTTTTGTCAATAAAAGGTTTTCAGAGCTATAATTTCAAATATGTGTTCATTTTCTGATTCTCTTGATTATCAGTGTTTCAGAAATCATGATTCTCGATTTCAGGAAAAAAGTGCATTTTGAAATCATGGGCTATAGTCCAGCAGAATTTTGCGAAAAAGCCTCGGATTTCATGTCTCTGTATTTTTGTCAATAAAAGGTTCTCAGAGCTAAATTTTCAAATTTGTACTTAGTTAGAGATACTTTTTATTATCAGCGCATCAGAAATCGTAATTGTCGATTTCAGGAAAAAAGTGTATTTTGAAATCATGGGCTATAGTCCAGCAGAATTTTGCGAAAAAGCCTTGGATTTCATATCTCTGTATTTTTGTCAATAAAAGGTTCTCAGAGCTAAATTTTCAAATTTGTACTTAGTTAGAGATACTTTTTATTATCAGCGCATCAGAAATCGTAATTGTCGATTTCAGGAAAAAAGTGCATTTTGAAATCATGGGCTATAGTCCAGCAGAATTTTGCGAAAAAGCCTCGGATTTCATGTCTCTGTATTTTTGTCAATAAAAGGTTTTCAGAGCTATAATTTCAAATATGTGTTCATTTTCTGATTCTCTTGATTATCAGTGTTTCAGAAATCATGATTCTCGATTTCAGGAAAAAAGTGCATTTTGAAATCATGGGCAGCAGAATTTTGCAAAAAGGCCTCGGATTTCATGTCTCTGTATTTTTGTCAATAAAAGGTTCTCAGAGCTAAATTTTCAAGTTTGTACTTAGTTAGATACACTTTTTATTATCAGCGCATCAGAAATCGTTATTGTCGATTTCAGGAAAAAAGTACATTTTGAAATCATGGGCTATAGTCCAGCAGAATTTTGCGAAAAAGCCTCGGATTTCATGTCTCTGTATTTTTGTCAATAAAAGGTTTTCAGAGCTATAATTTCAAATATGTGTTCACTTTCTGATTCTCTTGATTATCAGTGTTTCAGAAATCATGATTCTCGATTTCAGGAAAAAAGTGCATTTTGAAATCATGGGCTATAGTCCAGCAGAATTTTGCAAAAAAGCCTCGGATTTCTTGTCTCTGTATTTTTGTCAATAAAAGGTTCTCAGACCTAAATTTTCAAATTTGTACTAAGTAAGAGATACTTTTTATTATCAGCGCATCAGATATTATAATTCTCGATTTCAGGAAAAAAGTGCATTTTGAAATCATGGGCTATAGTCCAGCAGAATTTTGCGAAAAAGCCTCGGATTTCATGTCTCTGTATTTTTGTCAATAAAAGGTTTTCAGAGCTATAATTTCAAATATGTGTTCACTTTCTGATTCTCTTGATTATCAGTGTTTCAGAAATCATGATTCTCGATCTCAGGAAAAAAGTGCATTTTGAAATCATGGGCTATAGTCCAGCAGAATTTTGCAAAAAAGCCTCGGATTTCTTGTCTCTGTATTTTTGTCAATAAAAGGTTCTCAGAGCTAAATTTTCAAATTTGTACTAAGTTAGAGATACTTTTTATTATCAGCGCATGAGAAATCGTAATTGTCGATTTCAGGAAAAAAGTGCATTTTGAAATCATGGGCTATAGTCCAGCAGAATTTTGCGAAAAAGCCTCGGATTTCATGTCTCTGTATTTTTGTCAATAAAAGGTTTTCAGAGCTATAATTTCAAATATGTGTTCATTTTCTGATTCTCTTGATTATCAGTGTTTCAGAAATCATGATTCTCGATTTCAGGAAAAAAGTGCATTTTGAAATCATGGGCTATAGTCCAGCAGAATTTTGCGAAAAAGCCTCGGATTTCATGTCTCTGTATTTTTGTCAATAAAAGGTTCTCAGAGCTAAATTTTCAAATTTGTACTAAGTAAGAGATACTTTTTATTATCAGCGCATCAGAAATCGTAATTGTCGATTTCAGGAAAAAAGTGCATTTTGAAATCATGGGCTATAGTCCAGCAGAATTTTGCGAAAAAGCCTCGGATTTCATGTCTCTGTATTTTTGTCAATAAAAGGTTTTCAGAGCTATAATTTCAAATATGTGTTCATTTTCTGATTCTCTTGATTATCAGTGTTTCAGAAATCATGATTCTCGATTTCAGGAAAAAAGTGCGTTTTGAAATCATGGGCTATAGTCCAGCAGAATTTTGCGAAAAAGCCTCGGATTTCATGTCTCTGTATTTTTGTCAATAAAAGGTTCTCAGAGCTAAATTTTCAAATTTGTACTAAGTAAGAGATACTTTTTATTATCAGCGCATCAGAAATCGTAATTGTCGATTTCAGGAAAAAAGTGCATTTTGAAATCATGGGCTATAGTCCAGCAGAATTTTGCGAAAAAGCCTCGGATTTCATGTCTCTGTATTTTTGTCAATAAAAGGTTTTCAGAGCTATAATTTCAAATATGTGTTCATTTTCTGATTCTCTTGATTATCAGTGTTTCAGAAATCATGATTCTCGATTTCAGGAAAAAAGTGCGTTTTGAAATCATGGGCTATAGTCCAGCAGAATTTTGCAAAAAAGCCTCGGATTTCATGTCTCTGTATTTTTGTCAATAAAAGGTTCTCAGAGCTAAATTTTCAAATTTGTACTAAGTAAGAGATACTTTTTATTATCAGCGCATCAGAAATCATAATTCTCGATTTCAGGAAAAAAGTGCATTTTGAAATCATGGGCTATAGTCCAGCAGAATTTTGCGAAAAAGCCTCGGATTTCATGTCTCTGTATTTTTGTCAATAAAAGGTTCTCAGACCTAAATTTTCAAATTTGTACTAAGTTAGAGATACTTTTTATTATCAGCGCATCAGAAATCGTAATTGTCGATTTCAGGAAAAAAGTGCATTTTGAAATCATGGGCAATAGTCCAGCAGAATTTTGCGAAAAAGCCTCGGATTTCATGTCTCTGTATTTTTGTCAATAAAAGGTTTTCAGAGCTATAATTTCAAATATGTGTTCATTTTCTGATTCTCTTGATTATCAGTGTTTCAGAAATCATGATTCTCGATTTCAGGAAAAAAGTGCAATTTGAAATCATGGGCTATAGTCCAGCAGAATTTTGCAAAAAAGCCTCGGATTTCATGTGTCTGTATTTTTGTCAATAAAAGGTTCTCAGTGCTAAATTTTCAAATTTGTACTTAGTAAGAGATTCTTTTTATTATCAGCGCATCAGAAATCATAATTCTCGATTTCAGGAAAAAAGTGCATTTTGAAATCATGGGCTATAGTCCAGCAGAATTTTGCAAAAAAGCCTCGGATTTCATGTCTCTGTATTTGTGTCAATAAAAGGTTTTCAGAGCTATAATTTCAAATATGTGTTCATTTTCTGATTCCCTTGATTATCAGTGTTTCAGAAATCATGATTCTCGATTTCAGGAAAAAAGTGCATTTTGAAATCATGGGCTATAGTCCAGCAGAATTTTGCGAAAAAGCCTCGGATTTCATGTCTCTGTATTTTTGTCAATAAAAGGTTTTCAGAGCTATAATTTCAAATATGTGTTCATTTTCTGATTCTCTTGATTATCTGTGTTTCAGAAATCATGATTCTCGATTTCAGGAAAAAAGTGCATTTTGAAATCATGGGCTATAGTCCAGCAGAATTTTGCGAAAAAGCCTCGGATTTCATGTCTCTGTATTTTTGTCAATAAAAGGTTTTCAGAGCTATAATTTCAAATATGTGTTCATTTTCTGATTCTCTTGATTATCAGTGTTTCAGAAATCATGATTCTCGATTTCAGGAAAAAAGTGCATTTTGAAATCATGGGCAGCAGAATTTTGCAAAAAAGCCTCGGATTTCATGTCTCTGTATTTTTGTCAATAAAAGGTTCTCAGAGCTAAATTTTCAAGTTTGTACTTAGTTAGATACACTTTTTATTATCAGCGCATCAGAAATCGTTATTGTCGATTTCAGGAAAAAAGTACATTTTGAAATCATTGGCTATAGTCCAGCAGAATTTTGCGAAAAAGCCTCGGATTTCATGTCTCTGTATTTTTGTCAATAAAAGGTTTTCAGAGCTATAATTTCAAATATGTGTTCACTTTCTGATTCTCTTGATTATCAGTGTTTCAGAAATCATGATTCTCGATTTCAGGAAAAAAGTGAATTCTGAAATCATGGGCTATAGTCCAGCAGAATTTTGCAAAAAAGCCTCGGATTTCATGTCTCTGTATTTTTGTCAATAAAAGGTTCTCAGAGCTAAATTTTCAAATTTGTACTTAGTTAGAGATACTTTTTATTATCAGCGCATCAGAAATCGTAATTGTCGATTTCAGGAAAAAAGTGTATTTTGAAATCATGGGCTATAGTCCAGCAGAATTTTGCGAAAAAGCCTCGGATTTCATGTCTCTGTATTTTTGTCAATAAAAGGTTCTCAGAGCTAAATTTTCAAATTTGTACTAAGTAAGAGATACTTTTTATTATCAGCGCATCAGAAATCATAATTCTCGATTTCAGGAAAAAAGTGCATTTTGAAATCATGGGCTATAGTCCAGCAGAATTTTGCGAAAAAGCCTCGGATTTCATGTCTCTGTATTTTTGTCAATAAAAGGTTCTCAGAGCTAAATTTTCAGATTTGTACTAAGTTAGAGATACTTTTTATTATCAGCGCATCAGAAATCGTAATTGTCGATTTCAGGAAAAAAGTGCATTTTGAAATCATGGGTAATAGTCCAGCAGAATTTTGCGAAAAAGCCTCGGATTTCATGTCTCTGTATTTTTGTCAATAAAAGGTTTTCAGAGCTATAATTTCAAATATGTGTTCATTTTCTGATTCTCTTGATTATCAGTGTTTCAGAAATCATGATTCTCGATTTCAGGAAAAAAGTGCATTTTGAAATCATGGGCTATAGTCCAGCAGAATTTTGCAAAAAAGCCTCGGATTTCATGTCTCTGTATTTTTGTCAATAAAAGGTTCTCAGAGCTTAATTTTCAAATATGTGTTCATGTTCTGATTCTCTTGATTATCAGTGTTTCAGAAATCATAATTCTCGATTTCAGGAAAAAAGTGAATTCTGAAATCATGGGCAGGATTTTGCAAAAAAGCCTCGGATTTCATGTCTCTGTATTTTTGTCAATAAAAGGTTTTCAGATCTAAAATTTCAAATATGTGTTCATTTTCTGATTCTCTTGATAATCAGTGTTTCAGAAATCATAATTCTCGATTTCAGGAAAAAAGTGAATTCTGAAATCATGGGCTATAGTCCAGCAGAATTTTGCGAAAAAGCCTCGGATTTCATGTCTCTGTATTTTTGTCAATAAAAGGTTCTCAGAGCTAAATTTTCAAATTTGTACTAAGTTAGAGATACTTTTTATTATCAGCGCATCAGAAATCATAATTGTCGATTTCAGGAAAAAAGTGCATTTTGAAATCATGGGCTATAGTCCAGCAGAATTTTGCAAAAAAGCCTCGGATTTCATGTCTCTGTATTTTTGCCAATAAAAGGTTCTCAGAGCTTAATTTTCAAATATGTGTTCATGTTCTGATTCTCTTGATTATCAGTGTTTCAGAAATCATAATTCTCGATTTCAGGAAGAAAGTGAATTCTGAAATCATGGGCTATAGTCCAGCAGAATTTTGCAAAAATGCCTCGGATTTCATGTCTCTGTATTTTTGTCAATAAAAGGTTCTCAGAGCTTAATTTTCAAATATGTGTTCATGTTCTGATTCTCTTGATTATCAGTGTTTCAGAAATCATAATTCTCGATTTCAGGAAAAAAGTGAATTCTGAAATCATGGGCTATAGTCCAGCAGAATTTTGCGAAAAAGCCTCGGATTTCATGTCTCTGTATTTTTGTCAATAAAAGGTTCTCAGAGCTAAATTTTCAAATTTGTACTAAGTAAGAGATACTTTTTATTATCAGCGCATCAGAAATCGTAATTGTCGATTTCAGGAAAAAAGTGCATTTTGAAATCATGGGCTATAGTCCAGCAGAATTTTGCGAAAAAGCCTCGGATTTCATGTCTCTGTATTTTTGTCAATAAAAGGTTCTCAGAGCTAAATTTTCAAATTTGTACTAAGTTAGAGATACTTTTTATTATCAGCGCATCAGAAATCGTAATTGTCGATTTCAGGAAAAAAGTGCATTTTGAAATCATGGGCTATAGTCCAGCAGAATTTTGCAAAAAAGCCTCGGATTTCATGTCTCTGTATTTTTGCCAATAAAAGGTTCTCAGAGCTTAATTTTCAAATATGTGTTCATGTTCTGATTCTCTTGATTATCAGTGTTTCAGAAATCATAATTCTCGATTTCAGGAAAAAAGTGAATTCTGAAATCATGGGCTATGATCAGAATTTTGCAAAAAAGCCTCGGATTTCATGTCTCTGTATTTTTGTCAATAAAAGGTTTTCAGATCTAAAATTTCAAATATGTGTTCATTTTCTGATTCTCTTGATTATCAGTGTTTCAGAAATCATAATTCTCGATTTCAGGAAAAAAGTGAATTCTGAAATCATGGGCTATAGTCCAGCAGAATTTTGCAAAAAAGCCTCGGATTTCATGTCTCTGTATTTTTGTCAATAAAAGCTTTTCAGAGCTAAATTTTCAAATTTGTACTTAGTAAGAGATACTTTTTATTATCAGCGCATCAGAAATCATAATTCTCGATTTCAGGAAAAAAGTGCATTTTGAAATCATGGGCAATAGTCCAGCAGAATTTTGCGAAAAAGCCTCGGATTTCATGTCTCTGTATTTTTGTCAATAAAAGGTTTTCAGAGCTATAATTTCAAATATGTGTTCATTTTCTGATTCTCTTGATTATCAGTGTTTTAGAAATCATGATTCTCGATTTCAGGAAAAAAGTGCATTTTGAAATCATGGGCTATAGTCCAGCAGAATTTTGCAAAAAAGCCTCGGATTTCATGTCTCTGTATTTTTGTCAATAAAATGTTCTCAGAGCTTAATTTTCAAATATGTGTTCATGTTCTGATTCTCTTGATTTCAGAAATCATAATTCTCGATTTCAGGAAAAAAGTGAATTCTGAAATCATGGGCTATAGTCCAGCAGAATTTTGCAAAAAAGCCTCGGATTTCATGTCTCTGTATTTTTGTCAATAAAAGGTTTTCAGATCTAAAATTTCAAATATGTGTTCATGTTCTGATTCTCTTGATTATCAGTGTTTCAGAAATCATGATTCTCGATTTCAGGAAAAAAGTGCATTTTGAAATCATGGGCAATAGTCCAGCAGAATTTTGCAAAAAAGCCTCGGATTTCATGTCTCTGTATTTTTGTCAATAAAAGGTTCTCAGAGCTAAATTTTCAAATTTATACTAAGTTAGAGATACTTTTTATTATCAGCGCATCAGAAATCATAATTGTCGATTTCAGGAAAAAAGTGCATTTTGAAATCATGGGCAATAGTCCAGCAGAATTTTGCAAAAAAGCCTCGGATTTCATGTCTCTGTATTTTTGTCAATAAAAGGTTTTCAGAGCTCAATTTTCAAATATGTGTTCATGTTCTGATTCTCTTGATTATCAGTGTTTCAGAAATCATGATTCTCGATTTCAGGAAAAAAGTGCATTTTGAAATCATGGGCAATAGTCCAGCAGAATTTTGCAAAAAAGCCTCGGATTTCATGTCTCTGTATTTTTGTCAATAAAAGGTTCTCAGAGCTAAATTTTCAAATTTGTACTAAGTTAGAGATACTTTTTATTATCAGCGCATCAGAAATCATAATTCTCGATTTCAGGAAAAAAGTGCATTTTGAAATCATGGGCTATAGTCCAGCAGAATTTTGCGAAAAAGCCTCGGATTTCATGTCTCTGTATTTTTGTCAATAAAAGGTTTTCAGAGCTAAAATTTCAAATGTGTGTTCATTTTCTGATTCTCTTGATTATCAGTGTTTCAGAAATCATGATTCTCGATTTCAAGAAAAAAGTGCATTTTGAAATCATGGGCTATAGTCCAGCAGAATTTTGCGAAAAAGCCTCGGATTTCATGTCTCTCTATTTTTGTCAATAAAAGGTTCTCAGAGCTAAATTTTCAAATTTGTAATTAGTTAGAGATACTTTTTATTATCAGCGCATCAGAAATCGTAATTGTCGATTTCAGGAAAAAAGTGTATTTTGAAATCATGGGCTATAGTCCAACAGAATTTTGCGAAAAAGCCTCGGATTTCATGTCTCTGTATTTTTGTCAATAAAAGGTTTTCAGAGCTAAAATTTCAAATATGTGTTCATTTTCTGATTCTCTTGATTATCAGTGTTTCAGAAATCATGATTCTCGATTTCAGGAAAAAAGTGCATTTTGAAATCATGGGCTATAGTCCAGCAGAATTTTGCGAAAAAGCCTCGGATTTCATGTCTCTGTATTTTTGTCAATAAAAGGTTTTCAGAGCTAAAATTTCAAATATGTGTTCATTTTCTGATTCTCTTGATTATCAGTGTTTCAGAAATCATGATTCTCGATTTCAGGAAAAAAGTGCATTTTGAAATCATGGGCTATAGTCCAGCAGAATTTTGCGAAAAAGCCTCGGATTTCATGTCTCTGTATTTTTGTCAATAAAAGGTTCTCAGAGCTAAATTTTCAAATTTGTACTTAGTTAGATACACTTTTTATTACCAGCGCATCAGAAATCGTAATTGTCGATTTCAGGAAAAAAGTGCATTTTGAAATCATGGGCTATAGTCCAGCAGAATTTTGCGAAAAAGCCTCGGATTTCATGTCTCTGTATTTTTGTCAATAAAAGGTTTTCAGAGCTATTATTTCAAATATGTGTTCACTTTCTGATTCCCTTGATTATCAGTGTTTCAGAAATCATGATTCTCGATTTCAGGAAAAAAGTGCATTTTGAAATCATGGGCTATAGTCCAGCAGAATTTTGCAAAAAAGCCTCGGATTTCATGTCTCTGTATTTTTGTCAATAAAAGGTTCTCAGAGCTAAATTTTCAAATTTGTACTTAGTAAGAGATTCTTTTTATTATCAGCGCATCAGAAATCGTAATTGTCGATTTCAGGAAAAAAGTGTATTTTGAAATCATGGGCTATAGTCCAGCAGAATTTTGCGAAAAAGCCTCGGATTTCATGTCTCTGTATTTTTGTCAATAAAAGGTTCTCAGAGCTAAATTTTCAAATTTGTACTTAGTTAGATACACTTTTTATTACCAGCGCATCAGAAATCGTAATTGTCGATTTCAGGAAAAAAGTGCATTTTGAAATCATGGGCTATAGTCCAGCAGAATTTTGCGAAAAAGCCTCGGATTTCATGTCTCTGTATTTTTGTCAATAAAAGGTTTTCAGAGCTATTATTTCAAATATGTGTTCACTTTCTGATTCCCTTGATTATCAGTGTTTCAGAAATCATGATTCTCGATTTCAGGAAAAAAGTGCATTTTGAAATCATGGGCTATAGTACAGCAGAATTTTGCAAAAAAGCCTCGGATTTCATGTCTCTGTATTTTTGTCAATAAAAGGTTCTCAGAGCTAAATTTTCAAATTTGTACTTAGTAAGAGATTCTTTTTATTATCAGCGCATCAGAAATCATAATTCTCGATTTCAGGAAAAAAGTACATTTTGAAATCACGGGCTATAGTCCAGCAGAATTTTGCGAAAAAGCCTCGGATTTCATGTCTCTGTATTTTTGTCAATAAAAGGTTTTCAGAGCTATAATTTCAAATATGTGTTCATTTACTGATTCTCTTGATTATCAGTGTTTCAGAAATCATGATTCTCGATTTCAGGAAAAAAGTGCATTTTGAAATCATGGGCAGCAGAATTTTGCAAAAAAGCCTCGGATTTCATGTCTCTGTATTTTTGTCAATAAAAGGTTTTCAGAGCTATAATTTCAAATTTGTGTTCATTTTCTGATTCTCTTGATTATCAGTGTTTCAGAAATCATGATTCTCGATTTCAGGAAAAAAGTGCATTTTGAAATCATGGGCTATAGTCCAGCAGAATTTTGCAAAAAAGCCTCGGATTTCATGTCTCTGTATTTCTGTCAATAAAAGGTTTTCAGAGCTATAATTTCAAATATGTGTTCATTTTCTGATTCTCTTGATTATCAGTGTTTCAGAAATCATGATTCTCGATTTCAGGAAAAAAGTGCATTTTGAAATCATGGGCTATAGTCCAGCAGAATTTTGCGAAAAAGCCTCGGATTGCATGTCTCTGTATTTTTGTCAATAAAAGGTTTTCAGAGCTATAATTTCAAATATGTGTTCATTTTCTGATTCTCTTGATTATCAGTGTTTCAGAAATCATGATTCTCGATTTCAGGAAAAAAGTGCATTTTGAAATCATGGGCAGCAGAATTTTGCAAAAAAGCCTCGGATTTCATGTCTCTGTATTTTTGTCAATAAAAGGTTCTCAGAGCTAAATTTTCAAATTTGTACTTAGTTAGATACACTTTTTATTATCAGCGCATCAGAAATCATAATTCTCGAATTAAGGAAAAAAGTGCATTTTGAAATCATGGGCTATATTCCAGCAGAATTTTGCAAAAAAGCCTCGGATTTCATTTCTCTGTATTTTTGTCACTAAAAGGTTTGCAGAGCTAAAATTTCAAATATGTGTTCAGTTTCTGATTCTCTCGACTATCAGTTTTTCAGATATCATAATTCTCGATTTCAGGAAAAAAGGACATTTTGAAATCATGGGCTAATTTTGCAAAAAAGCCTCGGATTTCATGTCTCTCTACGTCATTACGGGCGCGTAAAATTTCTTCAAAATTATTTTGATATATTTTCGTTTGCATTCTCAACATTCTTCGTGACTAAAGGCGAAATTAAAGTGCACAATCGTTTTTGAAAACTAAATCTTGAGTAGAGGAATTGAGTTTTTGACATTTAAAAGCTCTTGAAAATATGATGATACTGATGAAAGGCAGGGAATGGGCTGGGACGACGCATACGAGTATCAAGAAACAATTAGATTAGGGCACAAGGCATGATATAAACTTGGAAAAAAGTGAGTCGACGCATTAAGATTCGTTAAATTGTTTTAATGGAAAAAAAATTAATTTAATATTTTTGAATTGCATGCTTCCTTCACGCCGCTTGGATCCACAAAATATAAAATAACTCTTTTCCCTATTTTAAGAAGAATAGTATTTCGTACAAATCGAAACCTATAACTATCTAGATCTCCTTTTATTCACTTAATACGTTCTATTTTACTGTCAAGCTTCACTTATATCGAGTGGTATGAAATATTTATGGTGGCAACATAAGTGTCTTTCACATAAGGAGAATTCGATTTGTATTTACCCACATGACAGCTAAACACAAAAAGGGATAGGATTTAAGGGTTTAAGATGAATTTCATTTTTTCTTAGTTCATAGGGCACAAGGATTTATTGCATTCTTATCCTTGTCATTGCTGTAATGAAATTGATTTATCGGCTTCCATTGCATGCTTTGAATTCGCAATGAATGTTCATATGGCAAAGTCATGTGTGCGACTCGCTGCTGTGCCTTCAACGTGTCATTTTACAGAATTTTGCGACGATTTTTTTTTTATTGAATGCATGTATCCAGACGACCTAGGGCAAACGACCGTGAATAAGTTTCCAATAGTATGAGAGATAACCAAATAAAAATAAACTCAATTTTATAGAAGCTATGAATATAAAATAGTACGCCAGCATGTAAAGATAAGGGAACGCTATGGATGATGAGAAACTAAATAAGTCTTCCACTGGTTATGGGTAATTTGAACCGTCTTCTACTTATTGGCTTTGATTCTTTGCAAAAACGTCGGGAGGTCTGTGATATAGTTTTTTTCTTCAGCTTATTGCTGGTAATATTGACGCACCACCACTTTTTGACTAAGTAAATTTTAGTTTTGAGTCGTTGAATTTTAGATTAGATTACGGATGCAACGAACATGTAACACGGATGTCAATAGAAGCGAGTACAAACTGTCCTATGTGCGATTTTGTTTCCAGTAAACTGGCATTCACACGAAAATTTTTTGGACGTTCTTAATGAGCATGTTGCATCTTTTATTCAATATTCTTATTTTTAGTTTTACTTATTTTACTTCACTTACAATGCTTGTTTTATGAACAGTACTGACAGCGTTGAAGGACTTTAAATATGACTTTAATTCAACTTAATTCATTATAGAGAAAACAAACTATATCTCACTGATTATAAAATATTCAATGATAATAAAAAAACTGCTCGAATTGCTAAGAAACTAGTCTCAAATGCGAGCAAAAGGATAAAGGCAATAATTGAAAGATAGTTTTATGGATTGACCTCGAATGCATATTTTTTTCTCATTTAAAGCATTATTATTAATTCATTAAATATTTCTTATATGCTGGGCAAAAATGCTTTAAGCTAGCTTCATTAATTTAACTATTTACAAATATTTATTTTTTCAAAAACTTAGTATATGTTTTTATGTTTTTACTTAAACTAAACCTATATACTTAACAAAACTAATCTTAAATTAAATATTAACCTAACTTTAAATAACATTAAAACAGGACAGGTCATGCTATCCGAATTTGCTATAAGGGCACTCAAAATAAATTAATACGACAGAGCTCTACTCTTCGTCCAACCACCAATAGTGTCGATGTGGCCATTCGACGTCTGCTCTGTCGCGGTCTCATACCGCCCTACTGAACCTATGAGTCTCCGCTGAGCTACTTGCGACGTCTTGGGCCGTCCACAGCTTTTCGACCGACGTGGAATGTACCGTGGTGCATTTCATTGGGGTAAAAAATCCTCGAGACCAAGTTGTTGTTCGAAGTTATTGCTCTTGCAAATGTGACTTCGAATAAGCTTTATCAGAAAGTTATACACTCTGATCAGGTTGGCGCCGTTGTACAGGACCTCATTACTATAGATTTTTTTTGTACTCAGACTCTGGGGTTCTATGTAAATGTAGACAAGCCCTAAGACATCGTCTCTCGAAAACCCGAATCTTTTCCATTAAGCTTGTTCCGACATTGAACCAAACGCGACATCCATAGGCAACCTTGGTATCGAGCTGACTGCTGTAAAACTCTGTCAAAGCAAAGGCCGCTTTGGCCCGGGCTAGAGCAGTATCTTTATGTATCCTAAGGTATCTGACAACACTTCGGCGGCATGAATACAATCATGCCCCAAATTGGTTATCCCGGATAACATTTTTGAACTCAGCCAACTTAATCAGGGCTCTATTGATCATCTTTTCGAATACCTTACTGATGTTCGGAAGAAGACTTATCGACCGGAGATTTACCGGATTGGATGTGTTTTTGTTCAGTTTAGGAACTGGTTGTACCACCGCTGTCTTCCAATGAGCTGGATAATGTGCATTATTTTGCAATTTGTTAAACATGGTAGCGTAAATGTTTACCGCTTCTAGGGGAAGGTGTTTAAGAACAATGTTTAGTATTTCGTCGATTCCCACAGTTTTCTCAGTGAACCGAAAAAAAACATGAGCTCTTCCTTTAAATTGAACGGTGGTTGAACCCCTTCATTGCCGATGACATCATGAGCCAAATTATCGTCATTGAACATGGAAAAACCAGTGTTCTCCGATCGTTGGTGATGGCGGCTGCTTTTCCGAGGCTTATGATGCAGCTTATGTAATTGAGTCATACGCGTAGAGTGCATTCGTTTGTGCTTGTTCATCTCCCCCTAATAGTCTTCTTAATGTTGACAATTTATCCTTTTGGAAGAATTCCACTCTCTTTGCAAATCGCCATGATTTAGCGTAGCAGTACGGACTCAAGCACTTTTCCCGCTCATCAGAGAAGCGCCATCGACCTATACCCTTCAATGCTGGGTCAATTTGTTTTATTGGATCTTCTTTTTCCAGAAGTTGGGAGAATAACTATTGTTGATGCAGTTATTAAAGATCACCGTCAAACGAAGAACAGCTGCATTTGGCAATTTTTTTCAGCAAAAAGTTGGAAATACGAACCGGTTCTGTAGATTTTTTGATTTTCCACTCAAAATCCTCTGGATCCATTGCTCGGAGTTGGATTTGTTGAGGGATTTTCTCTGCTGAATGTTATCACAGTTTCGTGATCACTTCCGTGATCACAGCGTCAACTTCTTCCATGAACTCTGGAAGATGCACCTCGGTGAAGATGATTTCGAAGTGTGCGGTAAATGCTTTGCCAACGAATGTGTTCGGTCAAGGCTTGATTTCCTTCAGACGCCTTATGAACTGCTCCTTTGTATGGTATTTCACGACTCTTCGAAAATCAACGTTGAGGCAATTGACATCCGCTTGCACGCTCCTGTACTCGCTGACGGTGTACGTAGATGACTTGAATGTTGAGTTGGCATATAAGCATGTCGATCCTTGCTGCTCTTGGGCGTTTTTGATGTTGTTCTCGTCATCGTGTCTAAATATCCTCTAGTCAACATTTTTGTGATTCAGGTACATATCGGACATACGGTGAATTATCATGTTCGGCATGCTCGTTCTGACCCCCAATTCAGCTGCCAGATTTTCTGACTCACTTAGGCGAGTGAAATTCCGGAACTCTGGAAATATATTAATAAAGAAATTCCGAAATCTGCAACCCTATCGAAGGATGCTATATCTTTTTCAAATTACGGCAAGAGCACTTACAGTTACTTTTGATATCTTTGAAACAAAGCACGCTCAGAACAAAATGAGAACAACTGTAAAGTTTAAATTGTCTTCAAAATTGTAGAATATTTTTCCAGTAATTTTGGTGCAACATAAATTTTGGTGCAGATTTCACTTAACATGCAAGTTCTTCTGAGACATTGGTGTTCTCCGATGATCACACCTTTTTCAGAAGGTGACATGTCAAAGCATCAATATACACATCATCATTAAAAAGTCTCAACGCTGTCTTAAAAAAATCAAAAAATTTAAATATATTAACCACCAGCAGTAGATATGTGTTCAATGAAACCCAAAATAAATACGTGCCAATCATCCACATTTATTTTACCGCCTTCTAAGTTGGCCCGTTCTGAAAGAGTATACTTACGTCAATGAATAATTTTTAGAGTCGACTTAGGCACTCGCTGCGAATTTTCTTTGGGCTTACCAGAAAATGTCATTCCGAAGCTTGTTGACTGTCAAACACGTCTCATCACCAGTTGCAATGCGTTCTTGAATTGACTCTTTCTATCACATCTGCAGCGATCTTTCCGCGATTGAGTTTATGCAGAAAATCGAGGTCTTTCAGCACTAGTAGAGAGGCAACGCGTTGTCAACGCTCAAAGATGTTTCAAATGGAACAAATTGAGTTGTGAGATACATGAACTTCAGCGGCTTTCTACATCAGACTTAAGCAACGGTTTCCAGTGAGAAAATTTTTTTTTGTCTTAACTGATGTTATCAGCAGAAGCAGAAATAAAGATTCAGGTTTTCCTTGATCACACTATTTCCAGAGTATGTTCTACTTCATTTCCAGGACAATGAGTTGAAAAGTTTGGTTCTGATTTCGAAATTAGGTTTCGATAAAAACACAGGATACAACACTTATTTTGATTTCATATGAGATTGACTTTTAAGTGACCTTATTTTGCAAGAAACAATAAGACAGTTGTTGAAAGCTGATCTCGGTTCAAGATGATACCAGCATCTGTATAAAGGACACTGAGCCATGGGTCCACAGTTGTTGAAGCAGCTTTATTGCCTATCCGTTACTGTGACCAGATGCCAGGGACGTCCGCCATGGATAACTTGGTCGGTGTGACTAATAAGTGATATAGACCCGCACCCGAACCTCAGGTAAGCTCCAACGATCACAAATTTTTATCGGCTATCATGTGTATCAATTCTCTCGCGATAAACGCTGTCGCCAAATATATTATCCGACCTAGTTCCAAAACTAGAATCGTCTATCATTAAACTGTGTATCTTCTCCTTTAACGACATTCTTCGAACGATTTTTATAGGCAAAAACCTACCGTTTCCTTATTGCAGTGCAGATCACATTATCAAACATTTTATGTCAAGAAACCGTTTTCATGTGATTCAATCAACGAACCGGTCCACAAACGTGCCATCAAAAGCACACTTTAACTGCATAGTGATTAGGTAATTTCTGCTGGTGTTGCCTGACGCTCATGCATTGGACCTCGATTTCATTAATGCCATCGGGAAACTAATCACAAGGTTTTCGTCCAAAAAAAGTCTTCATTTATTGCGTCTTCAATTCAAATTGAGTGTTAATAATTTGCCAACGGAGACTTTATATAATTGCTAACAAACAAGTTCACTGAATCGAAAATATCGGAGCTATAAAAGAGGAAACCGGTACAAGATATCATTTATGATTGCATGTCAAATCACCCATAGAGACTTAAACCTATTTTTCGTTGGAATTAAATCTAGATGAGTCAAAGCGGCGTTTTGTATGACAGGTTAAACTGGGTCTTGCTTGAATCAAACTAATTAAATCGCAACTTTACTGCAGTCAGTCTAAATGTCACTGGCTATAAATATGTTCAGGAAATGTCAAAAAATGTAGCTGTTGAATTGGCTTATGCAATCAAAAAGATATCAGATAAGCAAAATTTTTTATAATGGAAGAAAGGGATGACGAATATTCTAAGCGTATCTAAAATAAACTACGAAACTTAGAGGAAGTAAAAATATCTTTATAAAGAAACCAAACTTCCTTGGCAAACTTTCAGTAGGTTTGGTTTGGGAAAAGTGCTTCTAGTTGGGCATTTTCTTAATGTGCTTAAGACAGTTTGCTGGATTAATGGAATAGAGAAGCCTGGAGTTTTTTTTAAGTGAAGCAGTTCCTGATTCAGACTCCATATTGTTGCATTAAATCATCCCGAAGGTAGTGCAGGTGAATCAAAAATCATTTTCGAAATGTTGCTGATAAAAATGACTGGATTATGTTATATTTTACAGATTTGAAACGACAAGAAAAACAGCCCGCAGAAGCCGCATCTGCTTCAATGGTCGGCAAACAAAATGCAATCAATTCAGCACATAAAGCATAATTTTATTACGCAAGTTTTGTTTGGGCCATGTTCAGAAAATCATTACAATTTTTTTCAACAGTCATTTCTTCTCTGCGATAAAGCTTCTTTTTTTTACGGTCTTATCTACATTTTTAAAAGTCAATAGCACATGTTAATGGACTACTTTATCATCAAGCTATCGTGAAAGATGTAAGAGGTTAATCCTTGACTCTTTTTGTTAACAGAGTGTCTGCTCCAATGGCAAATAATTTGATGCAAAAAGTAACCAATATTTCTGATGAAATTAAATTTCGAGCGTTCGGGTAAAAGATTCTGAAATCTGGGCCTAAAGAGTTGACCTAGCTCGCAGGTACAGCCATTTGTAAGAGTTTGAAAAATAGCACTTCATCTCTCATTCCAAATTGTTTTTTTTAGAATGAGATTTTAACTGTCAATTCTTCACTTAGTTACATCTAAGGCCATCAATCCATTGAGAATAAGATTAATCGGAAATTGAGTCGAAGTTGCTACTCATTATTGGCGGTTTCTTCACGGCCTGCTGACTCCATTTGGATTGGCCGACCTTCCTCCTTCTAAATCCTAAAATTGTTGAATCTTAAAATTTTCCCATATTTTTTTTTTATTGCAATTCGAAGGCACTCTGGATCTTTGTTTTCTATTATTGTATTTTCGATGTGACCAAACAATTACAGTCACCAAATCGCCTTCTGTATTAGATCCACATCTGCGGACAGCTCGTATTTCTTCCTCCATTCGAAAAGTCATATAGCTTTTACTCAAACCAAGATCCCGTCCTTCAATTTAAATTTTCATCAAACTTGTTTTGGTAAACAATTTTTGAGAAATAAAATTTCAAAGTCAAGTGCCAATAAGCCTCCGCCGTCCGTCCGTCTGTCACAGAGCTGTATAACCTAAGCCTCTATAGGGAAACACTTGCCAATTTCACAGAATGTGTACTGCTATTGCCGCCACAAGAGCAAAAAATAAAAATGATATAAATTTTAAAATAAATGGGGGTTAACGTACAAGGAAAGAGTTACATGAAATCGCCACTCAAATTAGCGCCTAAAGTAGACAATTAGATTCATGGAGTAACTTAACAACTTTTTAAAGTATGCAATCATTTCTTCCCTCCAAAACAATGTAAAAGCACGAATTCCCAATCCATCAACCCAACCAAAAGAAGTGTTACTTCTATGTATACGTATTTTTCTTTCGTGGCGGCATTTTAATCAATCCGAAAAAAATTAATTACAATGTCATTTTTAAACAATAGATTATTAAAAGAAGTATTTCGTGCGATTTCGATGGGCGTTTGAACTCTGGTTTCAATAAATCACGCTAAACAAAGGGTTGCAAAATGAAAAAAACCTAGACATTGAATGACGTTGTGTGTGTTGATTACGGATTTAAGGCACACAAGAATATTCAATGTTAAGATACATTTATTTTTTATTTGTCAATATTTAAAACCCCTATTTAAGGGCAACTTTATGAAAACGTTGACAACCAGAACTTGAACACGCTCCAGAATCACATGACAGACTTGTCTCCAGACTACACGATTGTGGAAGTTCTTGTTCTTATTGGAATTACAAGGAAACCGATGTCGAGCTTTTATTCTATTTGGCCTAACCTTGCATATTTGTTGGCGATGCTATGCGAAATCTAAACTTGAAGAAACATAATGTTGCAAAGGCGTGGAGCTCTTCAACTTGCACTTGGCTTTTTTTTTAATTGAATTTCTTAAAAAATCTGCACCATTAAGTGCAACTTTATTTTTAATAATTCGATGCTCTTTTTAATTATTAGTCAAATCAAAAACCCTGGTACTAAAAAGTGTCTCGGCATTCGAGAAATAAGAAAAACAATTAAAGGTACTTTGTTCCCTGAAAAACATTTTAACACTATAAAATTAAAAAGTATTCAATTTGTTTCATTTTTTCTATCCTTCTTGTTCTAAGTAAGTGATTCCGTCGCACCATATCCAGCGGTTTTCAAAGTATGTTTATCCAGCCGATGAGCTTTCTCCCCTTCGATACTCCAGCATCCCATGTTCTCGAAAACGTATATGAGGTCTTAAAAATAGTTAATGGTGTGCATATTTCCTATTGGGATATCAAAGCAGTAGCGTATATCTTTCAATTGTTCTCGAGAGTCTTATGTTGACGATTTGACATTCAAAATTAATGTGGTTGAAACAGGTTAATGTCTTTTTTGATACAATATTTTTTGTTTTTGAGGATTAAATATTACATTTTTTTTTTTTTTTTGGTTTTAACAGGTAGACATGTTAATTTTATTAAATTTCACAAGTATTTCAGAACATGGTGAAATTGTGTTAGTACAAATATCTTTTGCTAAGTATACTATTCTATACTAGAAAAACCGCAAAGACTATTTAGCCATATGTTTTTAGACTTGATTACAAATTAACAAGAGTATCGAATATTGGAATTAATTAATGCGAAGTTTTGTAAAAATTCAATTTACAGCGAAATAATAAATTTATTTTTTAAATTTTATTTCTCAAAAAACGATTTACTTTAACAACTTGGGTCACACACTAAATTAAAGATGGGATCTTCGCTTAAAATAAAGCTATATATATAATATGTATTGTAGTGTTTTTTTTATAATTTTAATAAGTACATTTTTAGAAAAAATCCCCTTCCACCTAAACGAGAGAAGATAGATCCATCCGAACTCCCGTACGCTTTTAACGTATATTTTTTGTATAACCGTTTAGGTGATCCACAACATGAATTCTTCATTTGAAAGAAACAAAATTGCACTTAATATTTTAAGGGCATTTGACAGAGTTTGGTGTTTTTATTACGTGTCGAATTTCTTCTTCGATGGGCAATTCAATTGGCATGAGACGGTTTTCAGTCTGCCTCTACACATAATGCTGGTGTCTGCGAGATCTCCGTTTTGTCCCCAACTTTCTTTTTCTTCCTGAGAATTTAAAAAGACGTTCAATCCTCGAAATGGGCAACATATCGATTTTGACAGGAATGTTGGGAAACATCTCGTATAGGAAAAGCTCTTTCCCATCTTATCTGCCTACTATTTATAAAGCCAACGTTTCTCTTTTCGACCCTATATGTCAAATTATTAATCTTTCTTTGTTAAAAGTTTAGAACTCATCTATTTCGAATAACTGCATTGGATTGACTCCATTTTTAGCTCAAAGTCTTAGATGTCGTGGTATGGTATACTTTTATTTGGCTCGCCGTAAATGAACGATGATGTTCGTACCGTCTGTGTACCCTTGTGTTGTGCAGGTACTATGTGTCTCATACAGAAGACGGACTCAGAAAGACCTTCCATCTCAACATCTGTCCTTATTTTCAAAAAAGTCACCAGTGATAGCTTCAATAGTTTCAAAAGTATAGTTAATATAGCTTGTAATTAAATGTGCAGTGCCTCATGACACATTGCAAACCAATATATGTCCATCAGAACTCCTGTTGGATCCTCCTGATAAGAATTCTTTTCATCAAGCCTTTAATACTACTGTGTCCAAAAAATAAGGTGACATATGAATTTAAACTGCGCGCGTCGAAGGATTTGGAAATTTTTCTTTCTTTTTAGGTTGGAAGTACTGTCAGTGATATCTATGTGAAATTTCATGTCAAAATATATTCATAGTGTTTGAATTAGCTGCTAAAAGTGAGTTTTTCGTTTTTTGCGATGTCGAAATTTATTGAGCAAAGAATTTGCATTAAATTTTGTTTGCGGAGTCAATTTTCTGCTGCGGATACGTTGAGGATGGTGCAGAAAGCCTTTGATGATGAGGCTATGTCTAAAAAAAATGTTTACAAGTGGTATAGTGATTTTCAAGCCGGCCGTGAACGTGTCGAAGACGAAGAGCGTTCTGGGCGACCATCAACCTCAACCGATGAAGCTCACGTCCAACAAATCAAAGATTTGGTGTTGAAAAACCATCGATTAACGATTAGAGACCTTGCTGATGAAGTTGGCTTATCGAAAGGCTCTGTCAATACCATTTTGAAGGATGCTTTGGGTCTCAAGCGCGTCAAATCTCAAAACATTGAATTTTTTGGTAAAAAGGCGTCGCGTTGAAGTGTGTGAAACAATGCTTTCCGACTACCAGGATGTCATGAAACGCATTATAACTGGCGATGAGACTTGGATCTATGCTTACGACCCCGAAACAACCGATCAATCGAGAGAATATCGTGCCAAAGGAAAGCCGAGACCAAAAAAACCGCGCCAAAGTCGTTCAAAAATCAAGGTCATGTTGACTGTTTTCTTCGATTATCGTGGTGTTGTGCTTTATGAATTCCTTCCAACCGGCCAAACAGTCAACAAGGAATATTATTTGAACGTTATGCGTCGTTTGCGTAACGCTATCCGCCTAAAAAGGCCGGAGTTGTGGAAAGACAATTCTTGGTTTTTACACCACGATAATGCACCATCCCATACCGCACTCGTAATTCGTGATCATTCCGCCAAAAACTCAACCCATATCGTTCCGCAACCACCTTATTCACCTGATCTGGCGCCGTGCGACTTCTGGCTGTTCAACAAGCTCAAAAGACCGCTCTGGGTACACCGTTTTGATACGATAGAGGAGATTCAAGCCGCAGCGAAGACGGAACTGAAGGCCATCCCGGAAAATGACTACAACCAGTGTTTCAAAGATTGGAAAATCCGTTGGCATAACTGCATTGCATCGGGAGGGGATTACTTTGAAGGGGATGAAATTGATTTGGAAGAATAAATAAAGAATTTTCAAAATAAATACAATGTCACCTTATTTTTTGGACACAGTAGTATATATGTACCCTTGAATGTTCGACCATCGACGGTTCACTTGTCTGGTATTGTTGACTGGAGTAGATGCGTTTGTATCAGCAAAGGGAGGACTTGTCCCTTTTGCCTTTATTTCTTATTTCGACACAGCCTGGAGATGGTGAATCTTTTTTAGCCACTGCTTGTATCGGAGTATTATAAACCCAACATACGCTGCCATTAAAGTAAAATTTTCACGCGGTTCGCCTGCCCCTTTAGGATGGCAGCAGGAGAATGACACAGAAACAGACTAAATTCAAATGGCATAACCAAATTTCTGGAAGAAAGAAGTAATATAAAGAAGCAGTCTGCTCCAATGCAGATATCACCTTCTATAATGACGGATCCAAGATAGCATCTGGAACATGCATATAGTAAGTCTGGGGCTAGATAATCCATGGCTAACCTGTACACAGGCACAAAGGAACCGAATTTTGGTCAAAATGAGTCGTAGTATTTCCGTACTAACAAACAAACTGGATACCTTTGTATCGTTTGAGATAAATGATGTAAGATAAATTTGAGGTGCAATGATGACATCCAAGTATATCCACAAAACATATTCCACATGGTTAAATAATTTTAAAATAAAAATAATCTAACGTTAAAAGGCGTGGCACGAAGAGTGTTTCAAGCTCACTGAAAACATCGTCATAACAAAACAGGTGGAGCAGAAAGGAGATCTCACATTGCCTGCAGCACAAAGGAGTCTTGTGACCTAAATAAATAACTTTGCAAAAGTATGATATGTAAAAAATTCATAATAAATATAAATCGCACAAAGCTTTCTCATTTTGTCATTTGTTATCAACCACGACAAGGAACGTACAAAAGCAATTTCCTCCTATACTTGATGTCCTTTTTTTTGTAAGGACAAATGATGAATTGAAGCAGCACTCGTGTAGTATGTTTCGCTCTAGTTATCTTCATTGTCGGGAATAATAATTAAAATCGAGTTGATTTATGTTCATCATTCTCTTGTAGCTTGGATGAAGTCTTTGGAACATGTAGTGTCAACTTCAAAATTAAAGTGTATCTGCGAAAACATCGTAGGCATCTGAATTATTGCTATTTGGATGTCCTGGCCATCTGTGACTTAATATTTCAAATTCAAAATTATACTCGAACGATTTATTAGTTGCGTACAACTTAATTTGATTACAATCACAATCCTAGAAATTGGTGCCAAACAGGAGCTCTGTGACCGCTTTGCGATATATTTCCATCTTGGCTGTTTATTTATTGGCAACATTATTTCGGAATATAATCAAAAATGTATTTATATCTCTTTTGAACAGCTGTCAAAGGAATTATGTTACTCAATTCGCAGGAGTACAGCTGAAACGAGGTTGTTTGACGAATATTTTGTGCGCTTATAATTATTTTCTCATTGTTACCAATAATTTGAAAGCCAGATGAGTTTCAAAGTCGATTAAAATTAGAGGAGATCAATATAATATAGGTCACGACTTGGAGCTGCCTACGCACGTTGTAAGAACTTTTATCTTTGATGCTTGATTATGTTTCTTTTATTATTAATACGTCTTTTCATCTCATAAAGGGATACGGACTCTGCGTAGGAAAGGGCCAAGTAGTATTCTTTATTATGTAAGAGTTAATGATGAGGTGTAGCCTGGGGTCCTACAATTAAATAAAGACTTATACTCGCACATATAGTATATGTGTAGCTGCATAAAGATACATAAGCAAACAAAAATATTTAACCAATGCCAATCCATAGAAATAATAATATGGGTATGAAGGTGTCATTTTATTTCAATCAATCATTTCGTTTACTCAATCGGAGAAAAAAACATTTTCTTTAATCAAAAATATCATCTGATATAGCCCACTATTTTGGGATTTTCCTCACAAAAAGTATGTTTGCCGACAAATATGCTGTTAATCTTAAAAGTATTTTTTTTTATTATTGCAAAAATAGGCTGTAGTAGTGTAGTGTAGTGGCGGATTTACAAATTTTGAAGGTATAGGCTATACAGTTTTTGCCGCCCTTGCCTCTACAATTGTCATCTCCTACATTATTTTTACAATCCAAAAATTTCGTTGAAAAATTCATTTTGGGCTAATTTTGGAGCTAATCAAAGCTTAGTCATGAACGATGTACATTTGGTAAACGTGAATGAATAATCTTTATTGCACTGACACACAAACAATTAAAAATAATCAACTCAGTTCAGTTACAAAAGTTTGTTACTTCGTTACAATTACTTTTCGCGCGATTTTTTGTTGGCAAAATCATCGATGATATTGGCTTCTCTCACCGGAACAATTCATCGATGGTGTACATCAGGTCCAAGTTCGGATAAACGTTCTGCAGACCCTGTTTTCGCCTAATCGAAGTTAGACACTATAATGGTGAAGAAGCAGGTTTTACCAAAACGCTTTGGAAAGATATGTGGCTTCGAAAATATGTGCATTCTCGAACTAACTGAGTCTCTTTATCATAAGGAAATACTTCTTCTTAGGACAAAGCCTTTTTTGTAAGGATTGATGGTGATGAAAATTTTTCATTGAAATCGTCGTTGGTTTTTTTCCTTTTTTCTAATTCGGATACGAGTCTGTCAATGATTACGAGAAATGTATTAACCGTGAAAGTATCACTCGCTGTCATACTCATTTCTTCATCGGGTGTTTCATCAGCAATTTTTTTTTTCTTTTTTATTACCATTTTCCCTGGTCACTTAATTCCATTGCCATTTCTTCGAAATACTTAATCGGGTTTTCTAGTCTAGAGCCAAAAAGGCTCTTAATATTTTTCTATCCATTATTTTTTTAGTAATTTATCAACATAACAAGAATACAGAAAAAAATCAAAAAATAAAACAAAATTGAATTTTTCAAAAATTAGCAGTTGATGAAGTTAGGGTCTCAAAAAATTGGCGCGTAACCATACCCACGATTTCAATCCTCCTAGCAATCTGAAACCATTACGGGTATTGAAACTTCGAATTCAACTGTTTGCAGCTGGACGTAAGTGAACACGAAATCTAAAAGATACAAGGCACCTTGGGTTTTTGTAATACAATAGGTGCCGTGAAATAAGGCCAAGTGAAATAAGGCCAAATTTTTGAATTAGGCCTTATTTCACTTGGCCTTATTTCACGGCACCAATACAATATATACAAAGACAAAAGGTTTTACTGAGAAATATGGATTCAGGTAGACGGAGAATCCCTAATGCCCTTTTGTTCGATTAGTTCCGGCCGAACCAGTTTGGATGCCGGGTCAGCAAAATACCGATATTTCCGAAAATAATTTGAATTTTGAAAAATCCTCTTGTAGATACGTTCTTGAATAATTAAACTTCGAAAATATAAATCGATTTTTTTGAATTTCTAGACTAAAATACCCCCTTAAAGTTTTCTCGTTGATCTACGAAGAACTTGCGAAGAGATTAAAAAAGATCGGATACAGTAATCAAACCTTCGGTAGAAGTTTGGATTTAAACATTTACTTTGTTTATTCTTTCCAAAAAAAACATTCGCCACAGTAAACATTAACGCCGTTTGCAGTTTTTTTTTTAATTTTAAAAGAATTCCTGTTGCTTCGTTTCGTTTGACAGGCTTTCCGGTCAATCGAAAGCTTTCTCAAACTTCCGCTTGCATCCTCTCTAGCTTATCCGGTTTTCGCATTTTTGGGTAAGCTTTGTAAAATGTTTTCTGATTGTTTTCTTCATTGTCGAACATCTAGGCAGCTTATTTTCTACAAAGCACAGGTCATACTGAACTTTAAGTATTTCACTAATGTTGCGAATTCGAACTGTAAACATGCATCTTACCTGTTTCTACAGCATGCGGAATTGAATAATTGTATAAATAATAGACAGAATGACTCACTGAAGGCTTTAAACTGATCTTATATTGCCAATGCTATAGTGACCCAAAACTGATCCCGAGGGGTATCAAATTTGGAACCCAACTATAATCAGTCGTAGTAAAGTATTTTTTGTACCGCTTCAGAGGCCTGACATTTTTGCAGCATTTACAGCTGCTTTGATGTGGTTATTCACCCCTGAGGTTGTTATCGACACACCTTCCTAGAATGGAAATGCTTCAGGCTTCACCTGCGCAAGTATCAGCGGCAGTCATTAGTATTTTGTTTCGGAGAAATTAAATTCCACTCTTTTCTGAGATGCTTTCTTCAGAACACTCTTCATGTCGGTATTGTTTGTGTCATTGCCTTCCAATTCACTCCTCATTGTCATTAACGGAGGAGTAAATGAGTCACAAATGACAGACAATAGATCGTCGAATGTTTCCAAATACAGATATTTTTGACAAAAAAAACTTGTTAAGTATCAAGCCTTACTTTCATCTAAAAGATTTAGTAGGTGGCTTCTATCGTTAGTGAGGTATGCCATCAAAATTTGAGTGCATCTGTCGCTTCGAAAACCATACAGCTAGGGGGAGTTTCCGTGATTCAGGATTTTTCACAAGTAGAAAGTTTATCAGTTTGAGAAACTATGATCAGTCTCGGAAAGAGATCAGTGGAATGGATAAAAGAGCTTTGGCATTTGTGTTTCCAGCAGAAGTTCAGCTCAGTATGAATGGGGAAGGGATCGCTTATCACCACCAACTACTGGTGGAGGCATTGTCCGATCTAGATGTGTTGAACTTGCAACAAGCTGGGCTCCAAGAAGATTGACCTTCTCTATGCAGCTGATACCTCTTACGCCATTTTTTGTTTGTACTTTAAAAATGATTTCAGTTTTATGCTGCCTTAATTTTTCATTCCACTTTCTACTTGTGGAGAAATTTCACTCGACGAATTATAGTATTACACAGATTTCTTGCCTCTTAATCCTTATTTCGGTTCTCCTCAGTTGGAACAAGACCTAAATCTACACTACCTCACCTGGAGCTGATGTTTTTCCCACTGTGGTTATCCCTTCGCATTTTACCACACAGTAAAGATATCCATCGAAGTGTACCGACATAGTTTAATCCGCTTTCCGTATCCAATGTACCCTGGGTTGATAGATACGAGTACAACTTGCGTTCTTTTGAAAACCATTTAATTATGACGAATTATCAATAGCACGGTTCAAAGGTAACAATTCCATTGACTACCTTTGCGCGGAAAGCAATTTCACAATCCTTAAATGCTTTCCTATGAAAGCCGCATAAAATAATAAAACGAAGCCTTCTCGTTAGCCATGCTCCGATGTTTAATTAAAGCAGAGTTCAGTTCTATGAAAACAAAAGCCGGCTTACGATAACATTTGCGAAGCCTTGAACATGCTAACTCTATTCGCAGAACAAACAATTCTCGAAAACTGTTGCTGTTAAAATTACATCACAAACTGGAATGAATGACGCGCAAAAATGCGAAGCGACGGAATTAAATGCACCTTTCACAAGTTTGCATATTTTTATTGTACAAAAAAGGACGCGATTCGACACAAGGATTAAATGAAATTCAATGTTAGAAAAATGTCAATTAATTCATTTTTTGTTTATTTTTATATTTTCTTTTTATTTCAACATTTTTGGAAAGATTTGAAACGCTTGACATTCAACCAGTTAAACCAGCAACCAACTCCGAACTTATTTGCACACATTCACCATAGGAATCTTTATATTTGCACTTTCCGGATAAGGATGCCACTGGGGTTGATGGCGAAGCCAATGTAAGCTCTCCATCGTCCGGTCGAGGAATGATGAGATTCGATAGGCTTGAAGCTGTCGGATAACACTGTACCATGATGTTGATGGTCACAACGAAATAAACCAATGCACACACTTTTACGGAGAACATTGAAGTAGAATTTTTCATGCAGAACTCCTTGGAAGAAAATAAATATTAAAAACACCTTGAGCTAGATACTCGTACAGAATAGCTAGCACTACTGACATTTCAACAAGATGACGCTTTGCGGATAGGTGTTCGTAGATTTCTGAGTAAACCCGTTCTCAGTTTTCACGTCCAATTAATCTTATTATTGTTTTTATGCAAATCGCGGATACGTTCTTTGTACCATGTGACGAAATTAGCGGGTACAACTAATGAGTAGTTCAGACTGTTAACTTTAGATCAACAACTAATAATAAGCACTTGACATTCGTGACGCTAAGTGAAGCTTATAAAGTCATTGGATGTATGATTGCATCGGATGGGTTTTTCCAAGTTGTCAGCTATTAATTTATGTATTTAGAGTCCATGATTATCAGCAAAGACTCATAAGACTCTTGTCAACAGTGTACTGTTTAGATAATCTATGTAAACAAACATGGATGGAATTAGAAGGCATTTCGAAAATCATTGATTTACCTGGGGAGGAAAGTCTGACCTTTTTCATAGTCCCACCTCACGCGAGTGAACGATAATCTTTCGATGAGTACAACTATCAAGAAAAAGTTTCTGCGGCATTTTCGGATTTGGAAAAAAACTTGTTCGTCCAACTAGCGACAGCAAAGTTTCAATATCCTGTACCTTGAGGTTGAGGGTAAGAAGGTAGGTAGGCAATTACTGTCCAGAGTTAACCCATTACCTGGCACCGTACTCAATTGAGTCTGATTATTTTTTTTCTTTTTAAAAAGTCAAATCAAAGCCTGATATTAATTTTTTTTGGATTGGAAAGCGAGTGTGGACATATGCTTTTATATTCGGAATAATTTCGTTGTGGTCGAAAGCGATTTTCGACTCGTTTGCTTATATTTTGGGTCGTGCATGATTATTTTCAAGAAATTTTGTCTTTGCAAAAGTAAAAGGCTTGTTTAAATTTAAACTTTTGGCTTGGATGAAAATGATTAAACAGAATTATCGAAAAATTGGGATTTTTCCTGCTAAGTTTTCAATTGACGAGTCTATGTTAAAATACTTTAGTCTTCATTCCGCAAAGCAGTTTAAACCAGAGTCCAGATACTGCAACTGATGAATGTAAGAACAGATATGGAAATTCAGTGATCTACAACAGGAGGCCAAGAGCAATGATGATATTATGGATAAGTGCGAAAAATTATAGATATACCAAAACAAGTATTCGAAAACACCAATGATTAAAATACATCAGTGAAAAGTAAAGATATTAAACTACATTCAGAGTTTCAAGAAGGAAAAAAAAACGAAGATTTGTCTACTATGCCTAGAGCCTCATCAGGTCTCTTCCTTCAGACTTTAGTAAAACTCAATGTCAATTGACACTAAGTACATACAGTGGCGAGCAAAAATGAGTTCATGTAGCAGAAATTGGAGAAAATTTTATTCTTTCACGTACAACATTGATCTAAGTATTTAAATTACAACAAAAACAATTTACCAAACTGTTTTATATAAAAAAAATACAAAACAATTTAGCAACTAAAAAAATTAAATAAAAACTTATTTATTTTTGCAATTTTTTTTATAACACGTTTCCTTCAGTATTTATACTTTGTCCATAGACTATCGTTTTTTTTTGATGACACTTCCAATTCGTGTAGGCATATTTTCTTCTGATTTTTCGACATGTTCATTTGGAATTTTTGCCAACTCAGTTTGTGGTTTAATCAAGACTAGTGGAGGATTTCTATATTACGCCAGACTTCTTTTAACTATCGCCCATCGATTTTCAACAGGATTTAAGTCTGGACTCTGTGCTGGCCACTTGAACGTTTGAAATAACTCTTCCCCAAGCCAATTTTGAACGATTTCCGCGGTGTGTTTAGGGTCCCTGTCTTTTTTCGAAAATTATTTCGTCAATGGGCAACGGTAAGTCGTCAACAAATTCTGGTAAAGTGGTCCACTGAATATCGAGTTATTTTTCATTAAATTTTCAACCAAGGACCAATATTCCACCACGTGAAACAACCCCACACCATCCAGCTTCATCCTCCGTATTTTATGGTCTCTTTAACATTGTGTTTTTGAAGACTTTCATTTGGTCGATACCAGTAATAATTTTTCCCATCTGACTGAGCAGATTAAGTTTCGTTTAACCTGACCAAATTACTCGCTTCTAATCTTCAGCAGTCCAATTTTTATGCTCTTTGCAGAACCTTTAAGTGTTATTTAACATTTCTGTCTGACAGAGATCGTTCTTTTTTTTGTTTTTGCGTGACTGCTGACACCAAACCTATCCTGCGCAATGCTCTTTTGGTTCACTCGCTGAATTCTTTATTCAGGCATTTATTTATTTTTTTTAACTAAACACTTCATTAAACGCGCGTCGCCTTTTTACAGAAGTTTTGGTCGGCGTAGAATATTGTTAGCAGGCTACACATTTCTTCCATCTTCACTAAAAGAATAGTTTATTGACAAAGGTCAACACTTTTTGCAAAAAATCTCGAACAAATTTCTTGTTTAAGTATGGAAACGCCGCTGTTTTCCACTTCAATTGAGATTTTTTTCGTTTTGTTTTTATTATCCCTATTAACATAATTTTTTTTTATTAAAATATCTCAATTAAGGCCTCAAATTACTAACCGTCTATTTGGATTACGTGTAACTTGAAGAATTTAGCGAAAAAAAAAGTTCCTCATAAACCAAAACAAAAATTTGATCATGGAATGAACCTTTGCCGAACCCACAGACAAGCCAACGTTTGGACCTAAGAAAAATTGTAATTAACTTTATAAGATTCCGCCTTAATATCTAAGGTAAGTAAAGTCGAAGGATATATTTTAAGAAATAGGTTAAGGTGCCCGCATAGTTCCAGTTAGTTATACCTAAAACAGAGATAAGTTATTTAAACGAGCCTAAAGTGTTTTTGTCTTTCATTTAAGCAGTAACAAATTTATTAGTAAAAATACATTTTGAATTGAATCACTTGCCAAGTCCTTGATCGAAGGTCAAGTGGTTTTTAAGTTAGGAAATCAATGCCGCAGATTTTGGACTCTATCCAGCCATGCTTAGCTTTGTTATTTGTGCGTACGCTTTAGATTTTTCACGCAAATGGCAGGTGTTGGAGCTACAATCTTATTACCTACTCTTAGCAGTCCAAAATGTTTATCTTGGGAGTTTTACTTTGCGGGGCGTACCAAGTTCACCCAAAATATAATTATGATTGCTTGAAGAGATCAATGCGAGAATTAGTCGTTGATCCAGTCGACTAATTTAAAACAGGATCCCTTAAGTGTCCTTCTCACAAGTGGAGTATCTGAAACTTATCCTTAATCCGAAACTTCCAACCAATGCTCAATTTGAATGTGACGACGATCAACCCATTTTATACACTTACTAACTGTAACGAGGGGAAATGTTACAGAACTTTTTCTGCAGGAACAAAAGCTTTCCAAAGGAATATTGTGGGTTCAAGGATACAATTCAGAGAAATAGCTCGAATATTTATAGAGGAGGTAAATCATTTGTTGCTTAAACACTTGATCATAATTTTTCAACATAGTCTTTTGAATCCCTCTCATCGGTCGGAAGGGAATAATTTCTTGCTCATCTGCAACAATCCTCTCAGGTGGGTGGTGCCCTATTATTCGCTTTTGAATGAGAGCACAAGTTTGTTTGATGGAAAAAGTTCACCCATCCAACGATAAATCTATCGCCTATTCAAAACTTTTGAAACAAGCATGGATTATCATCTCCTTCTACGTTATTTACTTATATAACTAGTTGATTGCTTAAAACCATGCAAGCAATTCAAGTTGACAGGGATAGAAATCTTAGCAACCGCTAAATGGTGAACTTATGTATGCAGGATTGTGCGTCGGAGTAATCTCCGCAGGAAGTAGAAAATGAATACACGAGTGTGCTTCTGGAATTTAAGAACACTCTACACTCCACAAAGATCTATTCAAATATTATTAACTCACGCAGACGAGGAAAAAATGAGTTATGTCAATTTCGTAAACATAAAAGCTACACAGGGTTTAATGATGCGTGTAGAAAAAAATTTTGTAAGAGATGAGGCTGAAAGAAAAATAGGCAGCGAAAAGATTTCTTTTGGATTGAAGACTCTTATGTTAGAATAATAACACATAAGCAAAACATTTTTAAGAAAAAGCTATGGTACAGGCTACAAACAGGTCGAAGAGAATTGTGAAGGTATTCAAGCAGTTTAATGTTATGACATAAGAAACTCCGTTTAAGAAGTTGCCTTGTCCACTGCAGAAAAATAAGGTATTGACATCATCATTTGCAACCAAAGTGCCGTCATCGAAGATTTACCGACGATTCAAGAAGAGGCCAGGGGAGTTGGTCTTCAAGTTAATGCGGATGAAGCTAAATTCATGCTGTACCACATGACAGATATAATATTGAGGTAAGCAAAAGCCTACTTTAAGCTGTTCAGTTGAGTTGCGATTTAATGAAACACTTTCTTTGTATGGTGACCCCCAACGGTTTAGAAGATTCAGCTCTGTGACAGACGGATGAACGGACAGCGGTGGATAAATAATAGGGTTACGGAACCCTTGTATGTTGCCTTTCCTTCACGTTCATATCGAATGTGGATCATTTTTGTTATATGTTGGATTCGAAAACACAGGGCTTTGCTAATTGTGAGCCTGGCTATACCAACATCAACATCTCTTCCGACGTCCCTTTGATAACTTCCTTCAGCTAAGAAAGGAAGGGACACCGCTTAAAATGCAGAACACCGTATTTAATTTCGCATAAATCTGAAAATTGATTTCATTTCAAGAAATGCGTGATCAGATTGCTTCTGTCATCGACTGGAAGTCCTCTTTCACTAACTTTTGGCAACTCCCGAGATTCCTTTTTAAAATCTGGATGGGATCAAGATGAGCCGAGAGCTCTCTTCTCTTATCAAATATCTGTCATAGGAAATCTTCCAATTACCAAAATGGACCCAATCGATGCAAATTTCAGGGGAAGTTGCTCGAATAAACTATCGATTGGAAGCAACTTACCTGAAATTGTGAAAAAATTAAAAGCAAATATTATCCCAGACTCAACCCTTCCAAGGATCGATTGTCTGATAAGTAGATGTCATAATTAACTTTGAACTGTACGTTGTGCAACTCTTCGATTCACGGCAACTGTAAGCATATTTTGATTTTATTTGGCATTAACAACTTTAAATAACTTTGATTTGAGTTTTTTGTCATTCGTACCTTCATAATCATTGTTAATAATTGTTCTTCGAATCAATTTTATCCAGCAGCAGGTGCACCCCAAGGTGCTGTTGTAAGTCCCGTCTTATAAAATATCAATACATCTGATCTCCGCTACCTGATTTAAGAGAGTGTAAATACGCTATATATGCATATGATACAGCATGCTTAACTCACATGGGAATCATCTATTATATACAAGATTATAAACTGACTTTCAATGAACATTACTCGAAAACATTTAATAAAATAAAAATTAAAATTAAAATTAAATTAAATAAATATTAAATTAAATTAAAATTAAATTTATATTCCAATCGACTTTACTTTATGTCACAAAGAAAAATCCTTAAAATAATATTAATCTACCATGGCATTACTCTACATCAGATCTTCATCAAAATGTTGAATTGTTCTTCGAACGAATACAAAAACTTAAACACACATCGCCAATTATCTAGTTAAAAAAAAACAAAAATATTTTTATTGTGAATTGTAATAAATAAATCATAAATTACTTATTTATTTATTAACTATTCTTTTTTTATTTGAATATATATTTATCTATTTATTTATTTATTCAGTTGTTCCTTTGTACTGGTACTGTTTTATTTATTTATTTATTAGATTAGATTTAGATAGTTTTATTTTTTTAAAATTAGTTACAATAGTTTAAGAAAAGAAAGAAAAATTGAAACATATATTTTTAAGAAAAACTAAAAAGAAATGTGATGCATTCTGTATTTTTTGTATGATTGTATTGAATATGAAGTATAAAGTATTTGGGTGCGATGACCCTTAAAAAAACAAAGTAAGCAAATTACGTAGTTCAAGAATTTGAATTAATATAAATGTTAGTAATTACACAAACAATATGGAGTGCACGAATAAGGATTAAATTTTGAGAAGAAAAATTAAAATAAAAAGCCACAAAAGGATAAACTTATTTTAAAGGAAATTAAATTGCTTAATAAAAGCGCAAATACAATGTGAAAATAAAAACAATTAAACCAGACTTTCAGACAGAATGGATTCAAGATTAGCATAGTTAAGATCCAAGAGCCCCTGTTTACAAGTTCACTGATATTGCTCTGATAGACTGTGGAAGCTTATTAAATAGACGATATGAAGACACTGAATGAAAATTACGATTAGCAGTGGTTCGATAATGCGCAAAGATACTAAGTTCAAAAGGTTTCCACGCAAATTATGATTTGAGGTTGCTCGAAAATTTCGATTACCAGATTTCATAAAGTACTTTAAGGCAGTACAAGTGACGAACTGGTTGAATTTTATTCTGATAAACAGCTCCCCAGCCAACAATACCATACTGCAATTATTAGTGGAAAATACCATAATAAATAGTTTTTAGAAACATTTCGCAAATAATAGAAATGTCGTAGAGTTCTACAGAGATACTTCTTCAGAGTCTCGGTATGATTTGGAAAACTCATTCTAAAATCTAAGGTGAGCCCCAAGTATTTAAATTCATCAACTTTCTCTTCTAAGAAGAAGCACCAGCTCAAGGTGTTGTGAAAGGAGGACAAACTGAAGAACATTATCTTTGTTTTGGAGCTAAAAACATAATTGTGCTCCCAAACCAGTTTCTCAATAAATGAATTACATTTGTTATTATTGAACAATTTAATATATTTATTTTTATTTGTATTATTTCAACATTTCAACATCAATGATGTATAACAAATTTACCGAAAAAGATGTGTTTATTTTTTGCTCTTTAAATTGAAGTTTTCTTTAGTAGTTTCCTTCAAATTCATAATATTATATTGTTAATAGACTAATTAAATCAAATAAATCATATTTCAGTAGAAAGATTTTAAATACTAATTGTCATATCTCTATATAAACTGCGCGATAGCCAATCAGTTAACAAAATTTCGTTATTTAATAAAATATATATCTATCTAAAAGATCACAAAGCATACCAGATGACTTTGATGTCATAAGCCTTCTTCAAAAAATAATTGTACATTTAACTATCTGCACAGTAAAAGCTGCAGCACATGGGCGTCGAAAACTCGTCGATACGCTTATCCATTAGCAATCAATTATTTTATGCCCGCTGCAAGCAGGTAAGTCAAACATGCGAGCCTTCCATCCAAAATAAAATTTACAACCTATGGTTTGGAGTCATCTTTCCAACGATGTGAAATGTTTATAAATTGCTTCTAGTATTTTTTCCCCTGGATGTTCATGTACATCCATGTTGTCCAATTCGAAGCCAATGATTAAATTACACACATAATTATTTCGCATGAGTATGAAGCTACATATAATTCTAATTAGGTGAACTTTAGAAGGTAATACCAATTGGTGTAAGCTAAATGAAGATCCACTGAATATGGCCATGGTTGACGCTAATGGAATTATTTCAGCTCCAACGCTAGTTGTCTCGTTGCATTAACTCTTTGTTGTAAAATAAGCAAAGCTAATTTGCAATTTGCAGGTCGTACGTTCTCGGTCAGCGTTTATGAATTTATTCACAAATAAATTATAATTTAATAATAGTTATTAATTCATCTAATGATGGCATGGAGTTCATTGTCGAAATGTATTTTCATTGAACTTTTGCTGATTGCAAGCGAACGAAGTTATACCAGTAGATACTAAACCAGTGCCGGATTAAGCCAGTACGGGGCCCCCAACAATTCTATTTCGAGGCCCTTCGTTTGCTCTCTTTTTCTGATTATTCTACATTCATCAAATAAAGATGATTCAGACGTTGTTGGCCTATTGAGTTCCTTAGTTCATTATTAATGAGCTTAAATGTTAAAAATTAACTTTCGCCACTGCAGTGAGGTGCAATTTAGTATGCAAAGCAATTTCTACTGTTGGGAAATATGATTTTTAAAAATTGAGCGGCGAGCTTCTTGCTGTCGATAGCAGCAGCTATATTCGTCTTATAAACTATCAGTCAACTAAACTGAACAAGTTCTAACGAGAAACGGAATTTCGTTAATTTTTTAAATCTGTTCCGCTGTAATAAACTTTAACTATCGTAATATTCAAAAAACTCTAGTTACTTTTTAATGGTTTTTGAAAAGTTTATCTAAATCAGATAAAATGTGATTAATAAAAAAATAAACACCCGAATTTCGAACTGTTGTTAAGGTGTTTCCTTTTTTTAAGAAATACGCCGAGCTACCGAAATGGTCGTATTTTATGTTTTGTTGCTTTTTGAAGTCTGCTTCTTATATTCTTCAGAGAATACTTACTACCACGATACCCTGCCTTTTGATCCATGTTACTAGAACCATCATCAAACTTACTTGATAGTGGTAAGAGCAGATGAAATTACCTAGCATCAGTCGAAGCAGACCACCGAGTGTTGGAAAGCCTTTCCGAAATCGAAACCTTCGAAGTATAGCTCGAACTAAATCACTTGGCAAATGGATGTATGCACAATGAGAGGATTCAAGAGAACGAAAACGGCTTGTACGAAATTTGAAAAGTTAAGTTTATTTCTTCAATTTTATAATGCATAACCAAACTTTATTTTTCTCTTAAATTAAAATTTTATTGCATGTGTGGGATTTATTATTTTTTAATGAGTTTGAATAATTTCAAAGCACTACTAATTAACAATTAATTCTTGGGCAATGCAATAATTCAAAAAATTTGCGAAGTTTTTGGGTTTTTTTTTTAATAGTATTTTTTTAACTGAAAGATTTAATACAAAAACTTCACCCACAGGTTGGTATTAAAACATAAATTCCTAGATACAAAAAATATCCCTCAACTTTTTTTTAAATCACGTCTTGGGTCACAGATATTTTTTAGTTATAAGTATATAAGTGCGCTGAAATTTGTTTATTTTAATAAAGAAAAAAACAAAGCGCAGAATTTAATACTTTCCAAGTAAATTTGACATCGAAAGATTTCCTGGATAAAAGAAAACATAATCATTCCTTATTTAAAAAAAATTCCACCCCTTATATGTGATCTGTATTTTGCTCCAACCGATACAGAAAACAAACTCTACACTAGTCACTTCTTTTTTTTGTTTTTCAAGACTTTTTTTTCCCAAACTTAAGAAATATCAAGAGATATCTTAATAAATTTTAAATTTAAATTTTATTAATCATATTGCTGGCGTTATCTTAGCTTGGCCACGAAAATCTTTTATATCAATGGCAAATTTACTGGTCGTAATGCGCAGCGCCCATCTGTGTAACAATTGCTACTTTGCTAATCCGGCCCTGTACTGAACGTAAAACCGTGTTCGAAAAACAGTCTGTGCTCGTGTGTTAGGAGCTTGACTCATTGAAGTTCTATGTTAAGGCCGTTGTAAATATGCAGGTGTAAACATTGTGTGAACGTTGGGCAATTAAATTTTAGAAAATTTAATAGAGTAATAAATATAGCAATTATCATTTCGTTAGTGATAAGGCTGAAGAGCCTTCATACAGAAATCTCGGTCAAAAAAATATATTGAATTTAGAACTCCTTTAGAACAGAAAAATGTTTTGAAGCTAACATGCTTTGTGGTCTGCCAAGATTCACCTTTGAAATGAAAGTTAAGTCTTCTTTGCCATCTAAAACCTGTGGACAGTTTTTCGAAGATCCTCTTTGTTGAAGCACTATTGTCCATTTATCCAGTTATCGCGTATGGATTCGTAAGCCCATACTTGTTGGCAATCAGGCGTCTTGCTTTTTTTTCCAGCTTTTAATAGCTCAAATAATGGACGGGGGAGTGTTTAATTTTTTATTGCGGTTTAGTTTTCATCATCCCCATTATGCGGCTGTTGGAAGTGGTGCTCAAACCCATTTAGTATTCTCTGCGCTTGGGTGAATAGAGTTCTTTCGTTTCGAAGAGCCTGCTTTTCGGGTTAAAGGCCAGCTTCCATTTATATGTTGATTTTGTATTTTTAATTTATTCATTTTTTAGTTTATAATAGCTTCTAGATTCAGCGTATATTTAAAATATAAAATACATGGAAATAATATTAATATTATAAATAATAATATTTATGTAAAAAACAAATAGGAGGGAAATTAAAAAGGAATGAAAAGAATAATTGTTTAAATGTTCAAGTTAAATACTTTAAGATTTAAATTTTTAGCTTTATTTTATTTTTACTGCATATTTTTCTAAGCGTCTTAATTTTACTTTTTAAATGTGATTAAAAGTCTTCTTGTCTTCATAGGGGGAAGTGAGTTCCACAACCTTATGGAGTAAATTAAGTAATGTTTTGAGTTTTGGGGTCTCTCATTTGTTTCAAGATCAAACAAGAACATGAGGATTTGTAGATCTTATTGTAAGTACGTATTGAAAGGCGTTTTAAAAACTATGTGTTTTCAGAGACAGATTGTAAACAAACCGGGCAGTATTGTTTTATGTAGCCTCAAGTACTAAAATTATCTTCGTGCGTAGAGTAAAATGGGTATCAGAAGTGATTTAATTAACACTATTTTGGTTTTACTTAAAAACATGATCGTAGGGTGTAAAGAGCTCGCAAACTACCTACATTTTCTCTATGGAGTAAGTGACATGATCGGTCGAAGTAAGTTTTTGGTAAAAAATAACTTTTGACGGATTTGAAATAACTTATTTCGGCATCGAGATGTGTCAATAGCTTCACGAGATGTGACTTCAACCGATGATGCGCAATAGCTAAAATGGATCTTCAGAACGGAAGAATCGAATCGTGCGGGTATTGGTTGTCAGAAAGGCTGACATATTTCCGCCAACGGCAACGGCCTGACTTCTTCCTTTCAGATAACTTTCGACTAGTTTTGGTGAAGCGGAATCCAATATCAAATGCTTCCTATGTGGGACTGTGTCAAAAGCCTGCAAAAAATCCAATACTGCCAAAGATGTTATGTTTCCCATATCGATTTTAATACGTAATTCCACAACCAAGTTTAGTATTGCGGTCGTACAACCATGATGGCCTCTAAATCCTCACCGGACGTGTGGTCCAATATTTAACAAGTAATTAGTTTTCAAAGAAACAGTAATAGAAAGCGATATTTTTTGGAACGATACTATATTTTCGACATAAACTATTTACGGAATAGAACTGAAGTGAGTCTACTGTGTCAAAAAAATGTTTAACCTGATTAGCGGCTCTGAATAAAATATTAACATTCAGGTCCCCACAAACTGTGATTGTATCTATTTGCAACGTTTTCACTAATCTTTGTGACACATGTCGCATAATAAAGGCGTGGAGGTGTAAATAATGCCAAATAAACACTGATTTGAACTGCACTGAGCTTCAATAAAAATAAGTACAATAATCTCCGATTTACTTCGAGAAGTATTCCAAGAAATGGGGACGCAAATCGAGACGTTGTTTACCGAGAAGTACAAAAATTAGCTGTTAATAAAGTCGAAATAAGTAGACCAAATACTATATATGCATGCATATAAGTAAACTAGCACTGATACAAACTGCAGGTTTTTATGTAAAAAATAGTACTAAAAATATTAAAAAGTGTTTGCGATGGTTTATCAATCTTCAGGGCTTTTTTCATCCGAAAATAATATTTCTAACTGACCGCGGTCACCTGCAGATGATTTTTGTACCTTACAATATAAAAAAATAGCTTAGAGCTTTTGACGCTGGATTAAATAGCTATACGCATGCTCACTAAAGTAATCACACTGCATAAGCAGCATGCTCATTCACCCTTTTATAACATCATTTGACCGAACGTATGAAGTTATATAAAATAAAAAGTGTGTGCCCGTTGCTCAAAGCCTTACCTTAGCAAAATATTTTTCAAAATAAAAATTTTACTCTTAAATCATAAGACGAATAAAAGCCTGATGACACAAATCAATTTAAAAGTGCATTCTATTATCTAAAACAAAAGTATCTACATATTTAAGTAGCCTACCATCGAATTCAGTTTTATTGCTATTTTTTACATTATAATTTAAACAATGGCAATCCAAGCTGCAATTCAGATCATGGAGAACTAGATTTATAATGGCCCTGACCACCCAAAGCCACTGTTGCTGCAACTAAATTTGAAGCAAAGGTGCAAAACGTGTGTATACATGATGCGGTTTTATAATTTGAATCTGGCATTCAGATGTTATATATCTGCGCAAAAGTAAATAAATATCAATTTATTTAAAAACTAAAGTCTGCAGTCTGCCAGTGAGTGCAGCCACAGTGAGCCAGTCTTTGCCGCACATTAAACCAAAAGATTGGCCCACTATGGGATCGTGAGGCTTCAGAGGGGCGATAAAAACCAAACTAAGACAATATTTAAAACGATTGATTTTATGCAGCGTCTCGTAAAATTAATTTAAATAAATTTCAAACTGTTTCTATTTAATTAACAACATTCAAGTCTGTGTTTTCGGAGCTAGCCCGTGGCTACGGCAGCGTCTTCCGGATATGCGATTAAAAATCTAGATAAGGAGACAAAGTAGCCTTCTCGAGAAGTTAAATGAAGGACACAAAATGCGTACGGACGTCGTTGTCCATACATTTTGCCAACAATTAAATCGAACAAAGGCTTTCCCAGCAGATAGCAATCGATGCTGAGTATTTGGTCAGACTCTTGAACGATGATGATGATTAACAACATACCACTGTCATACCGGTGAAGACCTCAGGCTAGCTTCAATAATAGATTCGGCGACTGATTGGGTTCCTGTCAATGCATTTAAAGTAGTTGGAATTGATCTATCGCAAGGACTTTATTTCCTGTTGGTAAAAGTAAGCTCAAAGAAGTCAACCTCAGCATTGCTTGTGCACTCTTTATGCAAGAAAACTTAATTTAAAAGATTCTAAATGCGAAGGTTCATCACTTTGGGCGCGGATCTGATTGATTTCACTATTTACCTCTGTGATAAACTCAATAGCGCTAGCACAGTAGTGGTCGTCATAATGCGTGGCCATAATCTTGTCTCATATTGTGGACGCTAGCTGCTCAATGCTCTTGCTCACTGCTCAATTACAGCATCGGAATTGCTGAGTGGACACAGTGGACCAACAGATGTTGTGCCGTTTATATTTCAAACATTTGAAAACTGTGCTCGATAAGGTTTGTTTTATTCACGTAACGTAAAGAGCTTCTACGATGGTAAGCTAAGGACATGCATACACAGGCAGAAAAGCGCGTATTATTCTGTTCTTAACTCGTTTCAATTGCACCTAACATTTTTTTTATAAAATTTCTGAAGTCTCAAAATCCGCAGTTCAGTCTTATTAGGGTTCCGTACCCAAAGGTTCCGTCCGTCCATCTGTCACAGAGCCGTATCTCCTAAACTGTTATAGGGAAACACTCACAATTTTCACAGAAGATGAGCTGGTATTGCCGCCACATCAAAAAATGTTAAAAATGCTATAAAGTTATAAATAAATAGGGTAACCACACAAAGCAAGTAATTTAAAATATCGCATCTCAACACATAAAAGTAGACAATGATCCCGTTTCATGGAGCAACCTTACAACTTTTTTAAAGTATGCAATGATCCTGTCCATAAAAGCTCGAAATTCAGAAAAAATAAAATTTAAAAAAAAACATTTTGAAAAGGATCACTCGTTGGGGAATTTGTGTAGTAAGTTCCGATTGTTGTGGTGTTAGTATGAATTGAATGTTGTGTAGTAGCCAAAACGAAGTGTCACTCAATTAATTACAAAATAAATTTTTTTAAATATATTATTAAAAAAAGTATTTCATGTGATTTTGTTGTGTATTTGAGTTATAATTGTTCCAGTATTTCAACAAACCACTTAAAACAGAGGGTTGAAAAATTTAGAAAAATATAAACATCGAATTATGACCAATATGTTCAGTTGCGATAACAAAACTCTTACAATGATATGACACGAGTTAGGGTAGAAAATTGGAGTTGGCATTAACACCACTAAATGTCGACGTTCATCACCGAATTTGCACTCGGTTAGAGATGAATTTTTCGCAAGACTTTTCGAAAAAAAAATCAGAATCATTGATTGATAAATTCCTACACTAAGCCTGTACCTAATAATCTTTTAATCTTGTGATCCCTTGAAATCCTTATTTTTTAAACTTCTTAATTTCCCATGTTGAAGTTCGTGTTCTTATTGGAATTACAAGTAAACTGATCTCGAGCTCTTACTTTGTCTGACTTAATCTTGCATATTTGTGGGCGTTGCATACTCCAGGCGTAGTGTTGCATACTCCAGGGTGGCACGGAACCCTTCGTGTGAGAACCAAATCCCACTTGGCTGTGTTACCGACAATGTTGCCACCTACGTATTTGTTGCTATGTCTGATCATGAGTCCGTTTAAAGCAAGCGTATGTCGTCGTCGGAATTTGGTGCGTGTTTTCCTCTGGCCCGAATTTCAGCATTCGCTTTGGATAGTTCATGGCAATAACTGCCGTACCATGGGCCTTTGAGATGGATAAATATGTGAGTATAGATTTGAGACTTGTCTTTTTCAGAATTGGTCCAGTGTGAAAATTTGATTTGTTGTCGATACATAAACCGATTTAGCGACGTAACGCAGGGGTACGTCTGGACAGTTTTTGCAAGACTGAGTATCGCCTTTGTCTTTAGGGGATGGATAAGAGCTGCTATCCCAATCCTCGGCAGGTGCTCGTCCTCCTAACTTCTCCCTACCAGAAATATCCGCCATGTGTAAAGAAATTCAGGTTGTGGGTTATCTGACCCCGAAACTTTATAGTGGGTAAGGGAGCTAGTTCATCGGCTAGACTTAGGTCTTCTTCATACCTTATCATTCGCTCTTGTCCATCATTAGTCTTAGCAAGTGCTTTTATACATCCAAAATTCGAAGCTGATCGGTGATAAAGTTTTCTTTCATAGTAACGGAGAGACCGGTTGCCTGTTTGGTAACTTGCGCAGACTGCGTAGGCGATTTTATTTTCGCCCATTAATTATTTCTTCCCTGCTGCATCGTCTCCTCATTTTATTACATTTATTTTGTCGGACTTGATGGTAGCCTTAAAAGGTCTCGAATGTCAAGAACTGGGTTGCTAAGAAGGTGATCTCTGTATTTCTTTTTTTTTTGCTGTTTCCGGCGCAATGTCGAATTTCTTTTTTGTAATTAAGTGCTGGTTTTAAGCTCTGATTTGAACTCATACTTAAAAAAGTGTCAGATTTTACTCAAGACACTTTGAACGTGATGAGCGGTATTACGTCAATCAGCACCTGGTTAATAGGGTTGTTCATTGAACCATCTGGGGAAGCCCAGCTGCTGGTGTTTTCGAAAATCGCACAATTTTTGATATTTTTGTGTTTATTGAGGGAATTTCCTTAATCAGTCTGAATTTCAAAAAGAACCCCTACTGGGGTCAAATTCACTTGTTGATTAAGAGTCAATGATTTGATTAAACAAATACTTCGAGAAAGAAACTTCGCTTTATATGTGTTTACATACTATTGACAAAAATAAACAAAAAAGGAACAAAGATTTATTTCGTGACTCACATACATCATTTTTGCGCAACACGAAACAGATTATCGTTCTCGAAACCACTCAAGTTCGTAAAAAACATTTCGAATTGTACAGACACATCCGTTTAACTATCCATTTTACATACAAATTGGGGAATTAATGGCTGTAAGTGCGTCATTTCGATTAACAGAAAGTCGTAAGGCATCTTTAATGACAACGCGTCTGGAGCAACTACGTTTTGCTGAATGAAGGATTTTAGAATTCATTCTGAATCATCATTTGGGACATAGTTTGAATTCTATTATTGGATGTAGAGGTAGCTTTAATGCTATCCATAGACGTAACATCAGTTCTAGAAAGTTCGCATCGCATTTTTAACGACTTTGAAAAAATAACATAAAAGTTTTTAAATTTTTGTTTCTTATTTTGCTGATTCTTTTGAACTGGAAACGAAAAATCGAGACATTTTAATTCATTTGAATATTGAATGGACAATCAACGTCTCGTCCGCAAATTTAGTGCACAGACTAATACCTTAGTTTCTTGCCAGCTCTGGAGACTTATTTACCTATAGTATAACCAGTGGATCCTGCGGCTTCTGCGTGCTCTTAATTCGAGCTAGTAGTCAAAAGGATTTGCTAACATGAAACCATCCGGCAATGCAGAAATCGTTCTCTTCTTAAGAAGATGCAATTCTCGCATGATCCAAACAATATCGTCAACGAGCTTCAAAAATTGGAACGCAACGCGATCAAGACAATGTCATTGAAATCGCAGAAGTAATCCAATTTTAAGCTTTCCTTGTCGAGTTCTGAGGAGGCGCCGGTCATTATATTATAGCAACACAGAAGGACATCACTTTTGTTTTGTATTTCCTCGACTTGATTACGTAAATTGTAATGATTTATGAAATTTATACAAATTTTGAGCTGTTTTTGAGATATTGTGCAATTGGTATAAAAATCAGATATAGGTAGGCAGGTAGGTTAGTGTGATTGTCACAGCTGAAACAGTTGCAAGATTCTGTTTGGATCCATTGTGTTATTACAAACCGGTGATTGATAGACCGATTCCTCTTTGGCCATGGTGACTAACTGATACTTTAGAAATACCTGATGGTATCCAAGTGATCTCTGTAGAGATTGATTTTATTATTTATTTTCCTTATGAATTTTTCTGTGTTCTGAATTTTTGTGTCTGACATTCTTAATGCATGTGAGCCCATGATAGTTATTTGTGATAATTCCTACGACCTTACTTATTATATTCCTGTTTTTTGGATTAATAAGAGGGCAAATTTGCCTCAAAGTCCTGCAAGTGTCTAGTTCCACCTATCTCGTATTGGTGATATTGATGGCATCTGAATTTAGCATGGTGTTTATTGCTTGAATTGAAGGATGAGGGGTCTCCGGATTTATTGCCGGTGGCAACGTTATCCCCTATTCTAGCTACCTTGCCGGCTCTTTCATTGCCTGGAATACCACTATGCCCAGTGACCCAGCATAGGGTAATTTAGATGTGACCGCTATCTCCTTGAGAGATAGGCGGCAAAGTTTTACCGTGTTTGATTTAATTTATGGTGTGTCCAGAGCCTTGATGGCCGCCTGGCTGTCTATGTATAAATGACAATAGATAGCCCGTCTATCGGATTCATTGACAATAAGCGGGTAGCCTCTTGGATTGCTTTAACTTCTGCCTGAAATACACTGCAGTGGTCGGGAAATCGAAGGGAAAGAGATTAAGAGATCTCCGGCGAGATCGCGGATACTGCGATTCCGGTGCCTTCGTTCGTTTTGGAACCGTCCGTGTAAACTTCCAAATTGGCAGATTTTCTCACTATATATTTTGTCCAGTCATCCCTATCTGGGATCAGGATTTTGAACCCCAATTCAAAGTCAAAGATAGGTGCGATATAGTCTGTATGTCTTGGAATTCTCGCATTCCTTATAATATCCGTATGACCTGGGCTATGTGTTCTGCTATCAGTTTCCCGTATATGTCCATGTGAAGCAGTTGTAGCATTATTTCCATGGTGGTTGAAGGTGTGGAACAAAGTGTCCCCGTGATGCATATACACGCCGATCTTAGAATTCTGCCTATCTTCTTCAGATTTTCTTCTATATTCATTGCTGGCCACCATACGGGGATACCATATGTTAGGATTGGTCTGACAACTGCTGTATACATCCAGTGCTTCAATCTCGCTTTTTATTTCACTGGTTTAAACTGTTCGATACGGCGGTAATTGCAAAAAACTTAAAATTTAAATTAAATAAATAAATAATAAATTATTTATATTTTAATAATAAAATAATATGATAGTTCTTCAAGCGAAAAGAACTTATTCTGTATGGAAATCTAGAAAGCACTTTCTAACTTTGTTGAAACAAAGCACTGTTTCAGATTTTGTAAATTTTCCATGAATAAAACTTTCTATCTTCTTTCTACGGAACAGAAGCTGCAGTTGCTGTTTTGTATTTTTACTTCTATTTGCCTCCCACTTCGGTCGATGACCTTCCACGCTGTGAGATCTCACCACCCAAACGACAAAGTGTTTTCAACACCGATATCTTGAGATCGGCTAGGGACATGATTTTTTCTTTTGATTTCTTTTGTGTTTCGACACGCCTTGTGTTTTTGAATTAAATAATCTTCAATATTGAAATCCAAATAAACTTAAACTCACCTGCACAAAAGCCGTGCTTTACAAAATGTTGTATCCACTAAATGGTAAAATACTCTATGGTTAAGATTTGAAGGCAAGGGACGTTGAGCATCGTTTTTTTGCATGTATACAACTTCTCCAGCAGCAAAAAAGGTTATCTTGACGGGCGACGAAAAATAGATCCTCACCGCAATCAAAAGGAAAGACAGTCATAGGAACCGCCTGGTCAAGCTTCTTCGTCATCGGCTCGGCTAAATATTCACGCGGCGAAGATTATGATGTGCATTTGGTGGGGACACGTTGGTGTCATTTATTGTGAACTGTTGAAACCCAAGGAAACTATCACTGGGCAGAGAGCAGATGCATGAAAAAGTGATTCTATAGCATGACAACGCTCGTCCTCACGTTGCTAGTACCGTTAAAGCCAACCTGGAAAAACTCAAAAGAGAAGTCCTACCCCACCCGTGATATTGCACCATCCGAATATTACTATTTCTGTTCAATCAGCAGTTCCGCTCAAATGAAGACATCAAAAATTGACTTGATTCGAGGAAAGCCTCAAAAGATGAACACTTTTCCTGTTAAGGTATACGAGATCTGCTGGAAAGATGGGAAATACATTGACTGATTCATTTGTAACCGTGTTTTCACAATTAAATTGCATTTGCATTAGAAAAAAGAAGGGGGACTTTTGTTGCTTCAGAAAACTGTGCAGAGTTCCTTCGTCCGCAGTTGTTGAGTAACATTTAAAAAACTTTTACTCGAACTCAAAATACTGTCAAACGGCTTTGCGAAAGTTTTACGAACTCACGATTCGAAATTTCTAGCAAAACAGGACGGTCAGTGGTTCAAAACTGGTCTGGATATGTGTCTATAATGAAGGTGTTGGGCACTTCTAACAAATCGATAAAATCATGAATATAAGAAAAGCATAGCTTGCCAAATGGCTGGATGTTTACTGGCTCTGGACTCATATTTTTGCATGATAAAGAATGGTTACATTCTTCGGAACCTTGTCCAGGATTCGAAGATCAAGAAGAACAAATAACAACACTAAACAATGTGAAATGGCCAGACGAGGCAAAGTGGTTCTAAAACTACTTAAAATTTATGGTACCCAAATCTGTATGATGATATGGAACTGGCTAAAAGATTTCCGGTACAATGACTCAAGGGATGAAGCCTCAAGTATCTCCTTAGCGTTTGCATTAAGCAGTCGCTTGCTATGACTCGGTCTGGTTCTTAAACGACGACACGTATAGAATTCATCAATTATTTAAATTGTAGCTTTTTTTAATGGTCGACTTATTCGAGTGTCAATTCTGTGCAAGTATTCTATAAAGTTTAAATTGCGCAATTTATTTCTTTATTAAATGTTAATTTAACTTAATTGCAAATAAACATGGTTAAGTCGTACTATAAATAAAATATGGTCTGTTTTTAAATTCAGCAATGTGTTTTTAGTTTAAAAATTTCCAAATTAAACTTTATTACCAAATTAAAAGAGAAGATGTCTTCAAAAAGTGTACGAGTGTTTTCCTCGATGCCCCAAAATGATACTGCCTTGTTCAAAGAGGTAAAGCAATGGTCCGTTCGCATTCATCTTCAATCCATTTATAACGAATCTAGAATCAGTCAACACATAATTCCAAGAAAATAAAAAATTAACGCAAGAATTTTGATTACCATAATTAAAGAAGCAATGATCTCTTGCTTATATATCTGCAAATCGTATAGTACATAAGTCGTACGACATAAATCGCCGTCAAGACAATTGGCTGTAGAAAATCTAGAAACTTTTTTCATACATAGGCGAATGGCGCTACAATATATTTAAAAAATGACTTTTATTGTGTCCAATCTAAATCTCAATAATTTTCATGGTCATTCATTGTCATTATTTAGTATTCAAATGCGAGACTCGACTCCGATTCAGTCGTTAAATTATTTACATAAATGAACGACGGACTGATGGCTAAGATCCTTCGCCGCGATTATGAATCCACGTGCATGCGTCGGACCTTTGCATTTCATACATCACGAATCAGAGCAGCAGATTTAAATGTACGTACAAACAAAGGCAATAAGCCTCTTCCGCCTGACTGTCGAGACATGCAAATGGGTTATAAAAACGCTAATGCGATTACTCAGCTTTAATTTAATGATTTCGATTTAAGTTCTGGTTTAACGTTTAACAAAACCGTATTTTTATTTATTTTTTTTTTATGAACGCTTTGATGGATTAAGTTCGATTTAAAAAAAAGATCAATTATTGAATAAAGTGATTAATATGATATTATTTTTATATTGTGTTGGGGTTGAATAAGCTATCAATGTCAAGAGTCACATTTTCTATAACACGTTGTAGAGATGATTTCTTCCGGACTTTTGCAACGCTGAATATTTGGCATTCTGTATTTTCCTTGTGGTTCATTTCTGGCAAGTTTCCACTTTTTGTATCACTCTCTAGAACGTGTGGCTGTGGCTCGATCTTAATTAAACCACAGTTCTAAATTGTTCACTTCCTCTGGCTTTATCATATTTTCAATCATTGCCCGGTATTGAAAGCCATCCACATTAACCGCAACTTGTTCGACGTTAAAATGTGGTCCACTGTTGTTTTCTGCGGTTATTCCACACTATATTGGGCTTCGAAGTGGGTGCATTTGACGTTCAATGATTAACTTGGCTTTTCGATGAACCATATTCTGCAGTGTTGCTTATTCACGTTACTGTTGAGGTGTAAATGGTCCTCATATCTTGATAACGCAGGGCATACTGAATGCGTATTTGTGGATAATTTATTTTCATCTCATAAACCAATTAAACCGTTTTTCAATAAGAGCGCTACAAAAGTTTTTTTAAATAAAACAAAAACGGTTTTGGATATCAGAAATTCTTTATTCCTGTGAAAGTACGTTTAGTGCCATTATGTATGGAACTCGATTTCTTTCGCATGGCCACCACGGGCACGCTTGCAGAAGTTCAGACGCTGAACCCAATTTTCGACGGTTTTCAAGCATAAATCGACCGATACTGCTGCAATTTCACGTTCGATATTCGTACGAAGTTCATCAATCGTCGCTGGCTTGTTGGCAAAGACCATAGACTTGACGAAGCCACACAGGAAATAGTCTAAAGAAGTCAAATCGCACGACCGAGGCGGCCAAGCGACTGGACCATTTCGTGAGATAACACGTTCTCGAAACTTGGTTTCCAATAAATTGATTGTGACATTTGCTGTGTGGCTTGTGGCGCCGTCCTGTTGGAACCACATGTCCTCCAAGTCCATATCATCCAATTGGGGCCAAAAATATTCGGTTATCATTGAACGGCAGCGATCCCCATTTACAGTAACGTGCGGAACGGAAGAAGTTCGGCTCAATGTCGCCGCCGGCCCATAAACCACACCAAACCGTAATTTTTTCGGGATGCAATGATGACTCATGGAGTACGTGTGGATTGCTGCCTGACCAATACCGCATATTTTGTTTATTGACGGAGCCGTTCAGCCAGAAATGAGCCTCATCGCTGAAGATGATTTTTCGATGAAAACCCGAATCATTTTCAAGTTGTTGCTCAGCCCAATTCACGAACATACGATGCTTCTGGTGGTCAAGCGGCTTCAGTTTTTGCGTCAATTTAATCTTGTTAGGATGTATGCCAAGATCTTTTCGCAAAATTCGACACAACGACGTCACAAAGATGCCCAACGCTTGAGAACGACGTGTGAGAGACACATTTGGGCTTTCTGCAATTGAAGCCTCAGCGGCAGCAATATTCTCGACACTACGGGCACTTCTTTGTCTCACTGGCACGGGGCCATTTTGTACTGTGCCTGTGGATTCAAATTTTTCCACTTGACGCTCAATTGTTGATCTGCTAGGACGATTATGACGACCATAAATTAGACGACGTAGCGCTCTTAACGTTGAGGCCACTGACCTCCGTCACTGTCGCTCTACTTTTGTAGCGTCCCTCTTGAAAAACCCTTAAAGGAAAAGGTAAAAGTGCGTTAAAATTGTTTGCAAAGACCGCATAGACATCCAACTGCTGAGAACATCGCCTGGTGGAAGTTTCGGGGTTTTCGTCAATACTTGCTCACCCCCGAGCAATGTTGACATGATTTCCAACTGTACAAGGTAAACAGTTGGAGCACTGGACGAATTTCGAACATGAAAGAAATTTCGATATACTATAATTTTTGTCTCTGAATAATTGAATGTCGACTGTATCTGAAGCTGAATCTTTCCATCATAAGTTTTCCAAGTTTTTCAAAGTTAATTCTGAAAAAAAACTAAACGCAAACAAAAATTAGATCTTAACGTTTCTTATGTGCCACCCTGTATTGGGTTTCTTAACTGATCTGAACTTCCCGGTTTTAAGAACAAATGACAAACATCGAAATAATAATATCGACAACATTTTTTAGATCCGGTAATCGTCTGTCGAACTGAATTCTAGAGGTTCACGAGAATCTAGTGATCCCCCCATTTTCTTCCACGTTGACTGTGCGAGAGGGTGGTGATTACTATCGAGTCTAGGGAAGAGTTGGCGTCGCTTAGTTTTTGGTTTGAATCACCTTTGCTGATTACTGACTTCAAGCATTGTTTTAAGACCTCAAGTTTTATTTATTTATTTAGAATGTTAATGATCTATCGTTTACAATTATACATTACTATTTACATGTTTAAATAGTATTTTGGTAAAAGATTTGGTAGTAGTGTTAACATATTTGCAATGAAAAAGGTTTGAGTATTTATTAAAGATCAGTAATTAATTATCAAAAGCAGACAACCATGGTGATATTACACAGAATGTATAAGGTATATTTCTGAAAAATCTTTGCGTTACATCAAAATTGAGACGAAATGAGAGGAACATAGAAACAATGTTGCCATAAAGGACTTTGCTTCTGCTTGTATAAGGTGGGAGGTTATTTGGGTCTTGCCACCATAGTACTCTCAAGGCAAAACTCTTAATCTTTTTTAAACTCTTTAAATCCTGTCAGTGTAGCATTACACTTATTGACACAGAAAAACAAACAATTATTGGTGCACAACCAATAAAACGCATCAAGATCACGCTGCAGATCATGACGGTTGCCTTAAGATAGTAAAAGCTTAAATAAGACATTGTGTGCTCTTTAAAATAGAAGGCTAATAATTTGTAAACAAAATGAACAATAACGCACCTAAGTAGCTACCTTGTGGTACCCCAGAATTAATACTCAAGCTATTTGAGTAACAGTAATGAAAAATTACAGAATAAAATCTTTTTGTCAAATATGACTCAAGCCAAATATAAACCTTTATTCTGACGCCAGTTTTGTTTAACTTTAAAAGTTTTGTAACGATTTATCGTAGTATTTATTTATATAAAAATATATTCTCTACTAGCGGTCTCAAGAAACGTTGTCATGGCTTGCCTACTATAAGCGCCAACTTTTAATTATTCATTATTGACCTTTCAGAAGGTTTGTTGGTCATGAAAAAATTCGAATAAGTGGAACTAAACCATCCACAATAATTTGCACTAAAATCGGTCCAGCTGTTTAGGACGAGTTCACTAACATGCACATGTACAGAAGGAGATGAAGATATACTCGTATTTAAGTTTACCTATATTTTTTTCAGATCAATATTTTTTTATACCTTCGGGTGGGTATTGTTGTTATGCCAGCGTTAAAAAAATGGTTTATAACCAGAAGGGTCCCTTTTCCTAAACAACTCAAGCTGAAATGTTGCCTATAACTGGCTTCCCTTTTTTCCTGCAGTATAAGGAGGTTTCTTATGAGATCGAGGAAGTAAGACAGATAAGATCTGACACATTGTAGAGGACATAATTTTATTACAGCTGTCGCAAAATGTTGCACATTTCGTCGAAACAGATGACCTTTAAACGAATTTTACGAACCCTTGGACGGAGAACATCAAACTTGTATTCGCTGACTTCAATGATAAAATTGATAAAGAAATAATCATTGGCGGAGTTCTTTGAGAGTACAGTCTTCACGAAATAACAAACTTATTGGAGGTAGCTGGGAGGATGAAATCATGTCCAGTCTGTCGACTGGAATTTATGCTCAGCCTTTTCCATCTACAATAAAGGTATTTTTATGCCTTTGACTAAAGTGGCAAATCTCTGTTATCCAGTCCAGTATAACAAAACTTTGTAAGTCCTTTTGCAGCTAAAAAATAAATCTTCGACTTCTGGCCCCACAAATCGACAACTAGCCAAATTTTCACATTGTCGAATTCGGGAAAATTCGTTTATTCAATGTCTTCAAAGCCACATATGACATCATTTCTCGAACTAAACAAAGGAATGACCAAAGTCGGGATTCAAAAAACGCAATGCTCCTCCGAGCTATTCAAAGCTTGCTACGGGGCTTCTAACAAAGAGCAGATACGGAAAAAAGCCGATGTCAACATGAAGGGTTTTATATTTTTTTCAAAATTGTCCAACTGTTGGGATACGCCTTTCGCTTCCTCCCAGCGTGCCGAAACGATTTCAAGATTCAAGAAAAGCCAGAAGAGTCTACCTTCAAATAAATGTGGGGAAAATAAAAAATATGCTTGCTTTCTACAAATCGATCGGTGAAAAATCAATTGGAACAAAACATCACAATCGACTGCGTTCTCATAAAGGTTGTCAAGGAGGTAATCTTCTTTGGGAATATGTTACATCCTCTTAAGTGCATTTCTGAAGGGACACACCCTCTTCAGTGGGGTGCCTGCATTTCTTTTTAACGTCTAGTTTAGTTTTCTGTTTCGACACGTCCATAGGGTATGGTTTAAGCGATTGTAATGAATTACAGCGCTGCTGTATCTTTTGAATTTCATGTTGGTAATTTAAATCCATCGATAGCCGGTTATGCTCACATAAGCACAGATTTATCGTTCAGCATTACTTCTTACCTACCTTTATGTATCACCTTTCGCAGAGACCAGTTTTTTTTTTTTGATGCCACAACAACGCCAGTCCTCTGGTCCATTTGGTGCACAAGCTGGTTTTTCTTGCATTCGTAAATCGTAGCGTCTTCACCTTCACCTGCATCAACCATGGAGAAACTTTTGTTGTATTAAGTGCAATCAACTGTGACCGCATCATGCCTAAACCGTCGATGCTTGAATTCTTGTAGGTATGGGTAACTGGTTTAACCTTTGCCGTTATTAATGACACAATTCCCAAGCACTGACATTCAGCCTTAAAGCTGACTCATAGGCATGATAAGGTACTGTTGCTACGCCATTCAAGACTCTTAAGCCTTTTCGTAGAACTCACAGAAGCATCCTTTCGATAAATCAAGATCGAGATCAAATAACAAAAAAAAAAAATCCAAAATTTGCTTATTTGATCATCACAGTTGAGGGAATTGACCCTATAACAGCTAACAGCACCGCCGCCACCGCCATCGCTTATGTATCCGTATCTGTTGTCTTCGTCGTTAAAACGTTTGCTAGCTTGCTAAGGCGGTCAACGAACTAAGTAGATAGGTATCCAAAATCGAAACAAAAGATGAAAATCCCCGCAGCCAGTTTATGTAAAACGAGAAGAAACAACCTGGGCGTGCCACCATGAGACCAATAGACTATTAATGAGTTGCCTCCAGGCACGAGCATAACGAGTGGGCTTCCACTTAAAGTCAATGAGTTTTCCAGAACGTTTCTATGACGCAGCAAACCATTGATCTTGTTTCAATTCAAGCCGTCAAGTGCTTAAGTGTCAATTACGATCGCTTATAGAAATGGGTGTTGCAGCTTTATAAAAAAACCTGGCGTGGGACTCGTGCCAAATGCAATTGTTACTCATGGATTCATAAGTTGGCGCGCAAATGGCTTATGAACGAGGCACGAGGAACTTGAAAATACCGAGAACTAGATGTGATTGTTATTATTTTCAAGGTAAAACCATTTGAGCTTGTTGTTTGGAATTCCTGAGGAGATTGTTTGGAATCAGATACTTTGGCTGTCAGCTTACATCTTACTCAGAAGTAAGCTCGTAAAAATTTCTGCGAAAACATCTACTAAAGGTGGTGCTAGAAAGTTAATTCTTTGGCCAATGCAAATATAACTAGCCTGCAGAAGGTGTATTCAAACCGTAAACAATTGCTTACAGGTACGAAGGTATTAAGTATTAACAGCACTCAAATAGCGGCGTGGGTTTGGTTTGTCTAGACTCAAAAACAATAACTTTGTTTGATCCAATGGTGCTGTGCTTTCTGTGATTATCGTAAATTTTGAGTTTTAATTAACTCGTAGTACTGGATTACGTAAAATGGTTACGGGTAAGCAATTAAAAGCCTCAACCTACCGCACGTGGTGATTCATTTTCTCTGAATGAGTGTTTTATGAGGAAAATGTCAACTCAATTAGACGTCCAGTTGTTCTAGTTTTATGTAGAATACGTATTTAATGTTATAATTAATGTTGATTGTTCTTCCTTGTGTTGAGAGTACCTATTCCAATTCAGTATTATCAACTCTGAATAAATGTACCTTGTCTCAAGACTTGTTGGCGAAAGCCTTCTTAAAAAAACAGCTTCTAGCCGTCACGATAACTCATTTCGGCACCGAAAAAATTTTAAGCAAAAATGGCGGGAATTTGGCATACTAAAAGCTTTTCCATCGCAGATATATTTGTCGGAGCATTTATGTTTGTGGAGTTGTATTCCGGATGGACTTAGGCCCCAACTTGCAAGGCTCTATAGCCTGCTTGATGTACAACAAACATTTAATTGGTTTAGAATCCTTCCCCCTATAAACTTTCAACTTTCTGCTTTCAAATAAAATACTGTGAATTAAGCTGATGCAAATAACGAGATGTCCATATTCAGTCTATACACATTGAACAGTTGAAACCGAAAGTATCTCTCTTGGTCCTTCTCGCTCTGTGCAAAATGCACTCCCTCTAAAAGCGACACAAGCGGTCTTTATATACTGTGTTTGTCCTCTGGGTTGGATTTGAAAGAACATCGCACCGATCTGAGTTGTTGTATGTAGAACCTTTTGCCTGGATCCATATCACCGTGCAGCCGGGACAGTTCTTAATTAGGCCTTCCTTTTCCAAACAAAGGAGTACCAAAAATCATGGAAAGAAAGAGTCTCGGGTAAAGTAAGCTTGCTAGTTCGACTCACTTTTAATATTCGATTTTCTTCTCATCTCACCTGATAGTTGGCTCCGTGCGGATCTTTGACTTGTGTTTTATTTTTGAAAAGAATAAATAAAAGTTCAATATTTTCCACCGATTGCTGCCCTCCGATTAATTATGGAATATTAATACAATGCAATTACATTTTTGATAGTTTCTTTCTTCAGTTCTTAAATCGTCTTAAGATCATTGATCTTTAATGGCTCCACAAAACCGTGTCGAATCGCAGCTTCGTGGTGGCCAAGTAATATAACCAAAACATTCAGTTAAACCAAGTGTACAATGAATTGATTGTTGCACGGCTTGCAAGCTGATTTTGTTGAAACTATAAATGCCTTAAGTCCAATTCCTCAATTCCTGATTATAGAAAGTCGGTTATCATGCCTCGGTAGCGATCTTCATTTACTGCAACGCCAATAATGCCACCACTCTAAAAGCTACACCAAACAGTCACATGTTGAGGATGCATTGGATTCTCTTTGACTACATGTGGATTTTCCTATTTTCTAACGTTTTTCGAGCGTAGACTTATTTATTTTGTAGCACGAAAATGCAATGTCCTCCATAATTAGTCAAGGAAAATTTAAAGGTTGATTCTTGGGTATATTCTCAAAAACAAAATATATTCTACGATAAGGGTCCATCTCCAAAGTTGATGGAGATAAAAGTTCACGAAAATTTCTCTCTTAATACTACTAATAGAAAATTTGTTAAAGAATTTATTTTAAGAAGAAGTAGTGCCCTTTTTAACTGTGTCTAAATGATATTGATATCATCTTTAGTCGCTTAGATATTGAGTTTTCAAGTATCCATATCCATTGATGACAAGTTTGTCAAAAAACCTGTACATTTTTGGATTCATGAGAAAACAGGTAAAAAAATAAAATTTATGATAATTTACCTAAGTTTTTTTCAGCACTTTACAATAAGAGTGGTTTTGTCGCCTTCAAAAAATTAATTACTGATTATTTAACTTAATTGGAAAAATTTTCAAAACGAAATTGTATAAAAGATTGGAAAAAAAAAACCATTCTATAATATAGTTTTGTATACCACGGTAACAGTTAAGTTTATGGGTTGTGAGCGGCAAAGATACGAAGAACTTTATCCTAACCAACGACTCTCTAGTGAAGGAGTATTTTGAAATACATTTCGAAGGCTTCGAGAATTTGAATCAGTTTCAAGTGCACGTAATCGAACAGGAGCTCCATAAGTAAGAAGAATATCTATAGATGAAAGAATACTGGACGCAGTATGATATAACCCATCAATAAGAATTTTAATGTGTCCAGACAAAGAGCTTTGAACGTACTACATCCATACCATCATGCGCCTCTGAAATAATTACTTCTCGATGATTTGGAAAAGAGGCCTAAGTCTTACAATTGGTTGCTGGAGCCGAAATTGGACGACAACCAGTTTATATTAATACCCAGGCTGAATAGAAAGAAGTACAATATGTGGAGTTTTTTTGAATGATTTATCGGATCTTTTTGAAACTATTCCACTGATTCAACTAGCTTCATCATATTACCAAGAAGATGATGAGAAGAATGAAAAACGTTGTTTATTCCACTGAAATATAAACTCTAGTTGAACTAGAAGACCGTATTCTCGGAGCGTCATCAAAAGTGCGACGTAAGTAAGCATCAATTAATATTCACAATGATATCCGAAAAGGGCTCTTTATTATACTGTAAGTTAAAATATATATTTACAAAATCAAGTTAATGTATTCCTCTCAGCCTTTTGAGACTGAGGCAAAAACACATTTTTTTCATATTTTGCTGGTTGTAGGTTCTCCAAAAAAACTCAATTATAACTATACGAGTTTTACGAGTATTAACAGAGAATTATCGTTTAAATGGGTCAATGTATACCACAGTAAACCTTTTCATAAATCATCGATAAATGAAGTCAACGTTGGAGATAGACTCTTAGGTAGAACAATTTTCTTCTTACAATATACACCAAAATTTCACCGTACATCACTTAGCATCAGGGTACTTTTTGAACGCATAAAAGCTGACAGTATCAAAATGACATACGATTGAGACGACCACCAAAAATGCGGTATTTGAGGGATTCTCCCCACTGTTTTTATAATGCTCTTATACATTCCACCTTCGAAAACAGCCGCTGACATTTTCTGTCACATAAATGATGTAACATAAAGCATTTTTTCCGGGAAGCTGATATGCAAGGTCTGACGGATATCATGGTCATGATTGTTTATCAAAACATATTGACTCACGTCATGTTATGCGTGTTAGAATAAAGTACCTATGAAAGTAGACCGAAATTGTCTTTGAAAATTTAGTAAATTTGGTAACACCGATTGTAGCGTTTTCCCTGCTTATTAGAGGGGTTTGAACAACAAGACGATTGAGCCATAATTAGATATTGCATCCCAGACCGTCCAGAGACAAACTCACAAATGAGAAAACTGATAACTGATTCGCAAAACAGAAGGATTCGCAAACTTCCCCTTTTCTATAAGTAGAAGAAAATCAGATGACCGTGTGAATAAGAGTCTTGTACGGGATCTATCTCCAGCCACATCCATGTGAAATGATCCCGAATTCCCAAAAATAATTCTATAATTTTTTAAACACCACGGGATTACGACTACCCCTATAATGCATTTTGCGATCAGAAAGATTAGGGAAAGAAACCCAGATTTATTCAAGTCTTGATATCGACTTATTTACATTTGTTCAACTATCAGTATTTTATTTGCCATTAGTTATTATCCAGCAAGTGCGATAATGGGTGTTTTTGAAGACTGCCGTCTTTGTAATGCTTTTACAACAGAGCCAATGATAGATTATCTTAACAAACCATATTTTTTAAAGATGCGAACCCGCAACTCCAGCACCTCTTTTCCTGAAGTTGTACAGAATAAGAAGAAATAGAGTTCAAGTGTCATCTCCTTTGTGAATGTACTTCAGGCACTAGCATTTTCGAAAAGCAATAAGATCTTAAAAACGTTCAATTATGGCAACTTTTACGATTCACATTCACATGTCTGACTGGAGCTACGATCAGGCAAAAATATTCTATTTTTAAGGGGTTTATATTAGCCTAAGCTGCATGGGGGTGCTTTAAACCTGACTTGTGTTCAAAGTGAGTGCATAGTAAATTTAGCACTAAAAATCTGCTAAAAACATCGGCGAAAGCCTTCGGCGTGATTGCAATGATTAAAAAGGAAAATTCATTTCTCAATGCGATCAAAATATATGAATATATATTCGCAGATAAAGATAGATAGATTTATTTATTTCGAGATTAAATTTACAAATTAAGGTGTTACCGCACATTTTACAGTTCAGAGATTTTATATGACTATATATTACTTCTGAAATAGGATTAGATATCACAATCGAAATGAGTTATACTATACAATAATACAGCGTTTTAAAGGAAAATTCGATAAAAAACCTTTATAGAGAGAAAAAAAAAACAAATAAATATATATTTATGTATATAGATACATGATAAGTAAGTGTTCATATTATGCATATATTTTTTTAAGAATTATTTTATACAAAGCTTAAAATTTAATGACTAGAGTTTAAGTGTTTTAATTACTTTATGTAGGAAACAAGAATGTAAAAAATAATAAATATGCAAATAACGAATTCAATAAATTAAAAAGAAAAAACATAAATAAATAAATGAAAAAATAAATAAATAAATAAATAGATAAATAAATAAATAAAGAAAGAAATATATAAGTAAATAAAGAAATAAATAAATAGATAAATAAATGTATAAATCAATAAATAAATAAATTAAAAAATAAATAAATAAATAAATAATTGTAGAAATTAATAAATAGATATATTGATAAAAATTAATAAATAAATAAGTGTATAAATAAGAAAATAAGATGGATAAATAAAGTTCAAGTTCGCAGATAAAATATTAACATTTCTTTATTAGTTTTAAATGCCAGGCTACCTGAAGTGTGCTTATTAATGATGAGTTTTAAACTAAGGAATTTCGAAAAAAATTTTTAACATCCTCACAAGCCACGATCGTCTGAATAATCAAGCGAGGTTAAATTCCTAGTCTAATTTAATATAGAACAGCATCGAGAGATTAAAAATCTTAGCTGGGATAAAGTTAAACATAAAATCAATTAACATAGATACTAATTTACATTCGTCGTATAAGAAACCAAAGAAAACATTCAGGAAGCTGGCTGGCGGTAAATATGCACATACTGAAGTTTGTTTTCAGAACAGCCATTCAAAGATTTAGATTTGTTAATGTATTAAGATGCGTCTAGGCAATAAACTAAGCTCTTTCAAGGGGAGTGTTTGTGGCGAAGTAATTCCATTTGATGTTTGATCTCATGTTCTTGTTAATTTTGTAGGCGGTTGGTCCGCTCCTTATTTTGCAAACTTTTTTATCCTGCAACCAACTAGTGTACTGGCTTCAATTCATTCATTAATTCGTTCTGGTCGTATGTAATTTATTTGAATTTCTTTATATCTGCTTTTGGTCTTTGAGGTGCAATTTGGGACAATTTACTAGCACTGAAAAAGCAACATGGCTTTTAGTTTTCATTTCCAACTGTGGATGATAATATAGTATATCAACTTCTACGAGTAGTAAAGTAATAATAATCAAATATTTCTGGTATTCCTTACATCTAGAAGAAAATCTCGGCTACTCGGTTTTGCCCTCACTAGTTGTGGGTAAAAAGAAAATATGAGGGCAACATCATTCATGGAAACTACTTTCATTGGAATCCCAAAAGTTGCAAGGAGAATTGGAAAATAGAGTAAAACGAGGGCAAAGTTTGCAACAAGTATTTCTGTCTGAAAAACTGTATTCCAAGGACCTGCTCGTACCCATTGTGGTAATCTGCTCCTTGATAATCTACAACTTCACTCAGCAAAGATTTCAAGAAGTTATAGATTCTGCTCATCGTAAAGAACGGCCATCCACCCCCCAAAGAGAAAAAAATCCAAGGTCTTATGTCAGCAAAATCAGGACCCAATATCAGACATTTAATTGAAGTCAGGAAGATCTGATATGACAGCATTTTGAGAATCCTTCATAGCAAACCACTCATACATAAGGTGTTGGCGCATCGGGTACCCAGAGTGTTTATCGTCAAACAAATGAAGACAGGATTTGACATTTCATTTGACAGCGAGACACATTGATCCTGAGAAGAAAACAAAAATGTATAAGTAGAATAAATGGTCTTTACGGAAGTTTCAAGATCTGTGTACCGAGGGAAATGTTATGGTAGATCACCTGGAAAAAGAAACGACTTTAATTTTGGGGGGCCCTATCACCCATTCTATTTTCCCCACCTCGACCCTTGTGAATTCTGTCTCCGTTGCGACTAAAAGAGCAGATTTACGGTTATTATTTAATTTGCTCATTGGCAAGGGATTATGAATGCCCTTATAATGCTTTAATGTATTTGAAAGCCTAAAGCAGCTATACTTAGTCCAGACTCCGAATAAATTTTCACCAGGATGCCACTTGATATCATGGCTCTCGAAAATGATTTTCGAAAATATGCTGCAAGATTGTACAATCTAAAATCCTTAGATTTTCTCATTTGGGACCCTTTTAAAGATGAATCTTAGGCCAAAAACTTACCAACGATTCAAAAATTATTCGAAAACTGGATGAATAATATTCTCCCATCAGTATGCAATCATTTGAATGTAGCTACTTTGCCAGTTCTGGAAACCCATGGGTCGTAATTATTCGGACTGAAGAGAGGTATTCTTAAATTTTTGTCGCCCACAATGGCTTTTGTTTTGGAACAAAGCAAGCTGACAAATACATTTTGTTAGAATGTTTCCCACAGAAGCCTTTAATATATTCCAGATTAAAACCAGACTTAGACTTAAAAGCATCCAAGACTTTAATTATGAATAAGAACGCAGCACATTGCAAATAAAGATATTGAAAATGATCAAGTTTAAAAAACCGGACCACAAACATAGATTCTGATCTAAATACCAAAAGTGAATCGTTTCAACCAAACAACAACGTTCAACACGTGTGAGAATTGAGGCAAAAAAAATATGACAAAATATAAACATAATATTGCATCACATTCAAATATTATCCTGGCACCTGAATAAATGATTAAATATTAAAATTAAAACAAAAACATATTTATTTGGACTTATTTTATTTTTCTTTTCAATTAAATCATTTCAAATCTTCCCAAAGCGAGAGTAGAGAGTCAAATATTTTTTTTAAGCGTTATGGATTGATTTTTTTTTTAAATCAAGAACAAAAAATAATGGAATTCAAATTAAATAAAATATTTTTGTATCTTAAACGTCATCCACTTAAATCTTGATAACTTCACAAACAAAAAAAAAATAAAAGAGAATAAAATAAAATATGTATTTTTCGCTTAATTATTCGGAACTAAATATTTTTTTTTGTTATTGTTACTTTAAACATCACTTTTTTTAGCTTCTGATGAAACTTCTGCTGGTTCTGATGCTTGTGGTGCTGGTTCGGCTGCTGCCGCTTCCTCCTTAACAGCTTCTTCCTCAGCAGCCTTTGGTTCAGCAGCAGACTTTACTACAGCTTCTGATGCAGCAGCCTCTTCAGCTGATGGAGTAACAATAATCACCTTTTGCTCAGCGGCAGCTGGAGCAACATCCTCAACTGCAGCTGGCTTAGCTTCCTCAACTTCAACAGCCTTGACAGCTTCAGCTACCTCTGGCTCTGGAACTGATGGCGATGCTACAGCATCCTCACTAACACTTGATGGAGCTGCTTCTGGGACAGCTTCTGGCTCAATAGCAGATTTTGCTTCAGCTTCAACAACTGGTTCAACTGCAAGCATAATAACAGGCATAGCCTCAGCTTCCACAGCCGATACAATTGGTTCCACAACAGTCTCAACAACAGCAACCGAAGGCTCAACTAATGCCACCATAACGGGTACCTCAGCAGCAGCTGCTGGCACAATAGCCTCCTCGACCTTAACAGCTTCCTCGCTTGGTGCGGCAACTTTAACCTCTTCACTGCTCTCAGCACTGCCATTGTCCTTAGCCTCAGCTGATTCGGCCGAACTACTATCCTCCTCACTGGATGCCTTAACCACAGCTGGTGCACTCTCCGCTACAACAACAGACTCCTCAACTGGCACTGGCGATAATATTGTCGTTTCTGCAACTTTCGATGGTTCTGGTACAATTTCGTCCTTTACAGCCTCAACGGCCACCTCCATAACTGCCTCGACGGCCTTACTTTCGGCAACATCCTGAACTGAATCCTCCACAGGACGACACTGTGCCACGGCCAACAAAAAGCCAATCGCAACGAAAAACACAATTTTATTCTTCATATTATTACAAGACAACATTTCGATCGAGCGTACCGATTGACTACGACTTTAAAACTGTTTTTGTGCCTGAGAAAAGTCAAATATTTTGTTTTTCAACCGGTTCTCATTGACTTGACCAGAAACCAGAAATATATAAGAAACCGCGTTGGGAAGTAGAAGAATACTTGTTTGCCTAGGCAAAAAATTGCATAATACATGAAGCATTCTCTTTTGGATCACTGTTTTTATACACACGCCACCAGTGTGCGAGTCTCTGAATACTGATTATAAATGATTAAAAAAAAAAAAAAACTCATTAAAATAAGAAAAAAAAAACCATATTTGTAGATACATATATATTTGTATCTCAACAGATTGTTTTTTTTTTTTTTTTTAATGACATCTCGAAGATTTCAAGCCGCGTTGGAACGAATGTAGTGGCGCGGCGGCGCTCTCGCTCTACGCTCAATGGTCGACTTGCTAGTACATAGTAGGTCTGTCCATTAGTCTTCTTGTTAAAGTATCTTTTTTTTTTTTTTTTGGATTTGTTGTAATATTAGGTATGTGTGGTTGGATGGTTTTGTTGTTGTATTTAATTGGTATCAGTGCGGTGTGAGGCTGGTAAATAATAAGATATACCTACTCTTGAAAGTGTGTTAAGGTTTCAAATCGAGATGTTATTTGAGATACGGATAATGCTTATGCTTATGACACACGAGATATGCTTATGTGTAGGTTCCTGGAATGCTTTAATTTTTTTTTTTTTGTTAAAGTTCTAGATGACTAGGTAGGGTCCTTCAGAAGGTAATGGTTTTTAAGGGAAAAAATAAAATTGACTCATTTTGTAAGTGGGTTAGACTGGATAGTATGATTAATAAGGGATACTTGTTTTTTTTTTCAAATTAATTGGATCGGATGTTTTTCAATGCATAAGTTATTGTTCGTATTTATTTATGGAAATTTTCGAAAGTTCATAATTAATTTCGTGGATTCAATCAAAAAGGCAAAGATGGTTTTCAACGTTCATAATTTTGAGACATTCAGTCAGTTGAATGAAAATCAGGACGATTTTTATTTCGATAAATAATAAAATAGTCCATACTATCTTAATACATTAGATTGGGCCATCTCTTATTTCTGGTCGTAGATACATTTTATTGACACTGACTGTTTTTATGCACTTGAAAAAATTACAACAAATCTTAAAAACTCACTTCCAAAGTGGATGCAATGTTTGCGAATTTTTATCGAAGTTATCTGACTGATTATCTGAGGATCAGATAATCCAGTTTCAAGGTCCATTTTACTCAGAAATGGAAGTTAAATTACCACACCCGCTTTGATAGAGCTTTATTCTGACCCCCCGTAAGCTAACCAAATATCGTCAATAATTTTGTTCAAATAAAAAGCGGGCACATGCGATTCAAGTAAGCACACGAAGGGTTCCGTGCCACCATACAATATGTAAAACTTAATTTTTTTTTAATAACATATTTTTTTTATTTATTTGCTCGCTCTTCAAGAGGATATTAAAACCTTTATAATGCTTATAGTACAGAGCTAGCGGAAGAATTAGGAGGAGAATGAAAGATTATGTGGTGGTTTTTGAGAAACTCAGGTGTATTTGGTTTCACGTCACTTCCGTGGATGGAGCCCGAAACAGGACGGAGGATTTTGATATCGACCCAATAGCCTTCACCTAATTCGCAGGATTTTATTCGACATAAGTTTTGATATATTAATTTTGAATGCTTGGAAGATTTAGCTTATTACCCTTATCAGTCTGCCTTCACAGCAGAGCCATCTACACACAATCAAGACAAACCACTGTTTTGAAAGCACGAATTAGCAACTAAGCCGATACAACAACCGCTACAACAACGCGACCCATTAGTCAGACTACTATCGCTGCTCGACCAATCCAGTGAAAGTGCCATGAACTTGATCCCAATGGCAAATGGTGACTGGATCAGCTACGAAAAACTAGACTACTGTAGGAATCGAACCTCGGACCTATCAATTGGTTCAATTGAAAGGCAGGAGCTCTACCAACTTCGCCATCCAGAATACTTTTTGGCGAAAATTTGGGTTGTGATTTTAAAAACATATTTTTTGTTTGACCTCCCGTCCCCAACATGTAGGTATTGTTTTTTATGGTTTATTGTTATATCGGCATTTACAGTACACATTCTTTGAAAATAACAAAGGGCAGGAGATACAGCCCTTTGGCAGACGGAAGGACGGACAGTAGAGCCTTGTTACATTTGGCGTAAAAAATTCACACATAGTCGTAGAAAATCCAATGCTCTCTGAATGTGTAACTATTTGGTTGGATTTTTTATAGTGGACCATTTGCCGTGCAAGACATCATTGGAAGAAATGTTGCAGACGCTGGAAAGCGATCTCTAACCACGAATTTAGAATTAATTTAATTTTTATTTAATCATTAATTTATTTAATTTCACACTCAGTTAAACAAATGCCAAACAGTCGTTGAAGTTATGCTTTTTGGCCGCCACGGAGCTGCAATTGAACGCTTTTGCAGGTCGATCCTATACTAATAATTTGAAGATGATTTAGATGCGCAGAAAAACCTGGTTGACAGGTTGGTCTGAGGGGCAAGCTGATTGTACACCCTGTAGTATACAATCATTTCAAGTCGATCGAAGAATACTCTCCGAACTTTTTTTGAGCTTTAACAAGTTTTTTTATTAAAATTAATATATATTGTTGCGGTTGAATTAGACTACAATCCAAAAAGTTAAAGCTGACCTCAGAGCTTAATGGAAAATCAAACTCAGTATATTTCAATTAAAAAAAATCACGTGAAACTTAAAACAAAAATAAGAAAACAATTAAATTGATCTTGCTATAAATTTAAAGAAAAAATTTTTTGGAAGAAGATGAAGTGACATAATCCGATTTTTCCTCATAGATTCTATTATTCAATTCCAGGAATGCAAGTTAACTTTCGTTGATTGGTGTTGATTCCAAAACCAAAAACTATCAGGCTTCTCCCAGGTTTGACAGTTGAAGACTATGGAGGTGTGGCTCTAAACTCGCATTTGGTTGCAGCTTTCTGCTATTCTAACAGTGATTTCACAGCGACTTTTGTCAGTGCTATGTTGCAGTTTTCTTTTCCCCATTTTTGGCAAGTAATTTGCTCAAGGTGCTTTGAAAACCGATGAGGCTCATTTAATGACGCCGCAAAGTAGAACACGGGCAGCAAGGGTAGACCAAACAAAAAAAAAATACGGACGAGAAATAGAAATACTGCGAAAAAAAAGTTCATGATATCGAAGCGTCTGCGAACAAATGTGCTGTAGGCTAAAAAAAATTTCCGTAATTTAAAGGGAATCTTGGGTGTGTTTAGCAAGTATATTTAGCACCTTCTTAATGACAATTTCAAAGAGAGTGTGATAGGGTGTGAAAAAAACCCAACTGCAGTCCTTGATTTATATCTCCCACGCGGTGATTTATATCTCCCACCCGTTTAGACATAAAAGATGTACATTGTTTGAGATAGGATAGCAGAGTTCGAGATCCTACCAAAAATTGATCGCTCAAAAACATGAGATGTACTGTTCAGTTTGGATCGAAAACCTCTTATCCGAATTATACTACACCTGCCCTGGATTTCTTCAAGAAACAGATTGTGGTCCAGATGTCAATGTGGAAGGTGATTCCTTTTTCAGGTTAGTCCAGCAGTCGGGAAACTCATATAACAGTTTGTTTCTGTTCATCCAACTGAAAGCAAAGAAACCAGGATCGTGAAGGATTCTTCGCTCAGTCTTAATTAATGCAGCGATCGATTGTCTGATAAGTAGTTAAATAGATATCTTCATATGAATGTGATTCGATTTCTACGTCTCCTATTATATTTCAAAGAAGAATCTCAAGATTCTAAATGGACGGGATCCTCTGCTTCCGTACACGCAGACTTTTTCTGGCAAGTGTATGTGCAAATTAAATCTTGCATTAATATATAGTATATCTGCAATTTGACATAAGCGGCTTACGACCACCCCGTCTTTCAGGTTGAATGATAATGTTATTGTCAAAATTCACTCAATTTTTCACTGCAATTTTTCTGCTGCATGTGCGTAATGCATTCGCCTTTTCTTCTTATACAATGAAGGGATAACGCTGAAATGTTAAATAAAATTATCAAGCATACAAATAATTCGACATAACTTTGACATCTACTATATGTAGGACCATTGAATGAATGGATTCGAAGTCACCCTTAAAAGCACATTAACATCTTCGGTTCATGAGGAACGCATAATTTCTACATTGCTTTGAAATGGAGGATCTTTGTAGACAAATATTTCCAAGGGTCTCATTTCAGCCACTCGTGTTTTGATATTTGCACAGCTGCTTGAGTTGCTCCAATTTAATTTCGCGTGATTCTGTCGTGAATGTTGTAAGAGAATTAACCTAAAAGCTGGTCGACTTATTTTGTTTTTGAAACAAAAACAGTCGAACCCGCTTAAATGAAATGAGGATAAATACTTTTTCTTTGTTTTTAAAAGTCTTTTTTCTGTAACAAGGTTTGAACATGATTAATTCATATCCAATATCATCACCGTAGTATATTCGAGTCATTCGAGATCGTGCACCCATTAGAAAAACGCTCAAGAATGTTAAAAACAATAAATGCAAATAAAGTAAAATGTATACAAACTTCCGACTTCTTAATCAGTAAAATCGGCGAACTGCAATTCTTCTTAATTTATTCCATTTTCAGCCATCATATCGTCAAAACGGGGAAAATTTGTATAAACATCGTTTAGAAAAGCTTTTTCTTATTGAAGTGCGTTCGATAAACATCTTCATTCGCCTCATTTCGTATTCTTCGTTAAGGTGTTTGAAGTAAAACCAGATTTCCGGAAGCAATTTTTTTTATACTTCATGGACTTACCAAAGGGGCCTGGTACCTTTTTATCGTCCTATAAGCTTATTTTGAAAAGTGTGATAAACAATTTCGATTATCTAAATGAAGTAGTTGCTTTTTTAGTTATGCATTTTCTATGGTGTGCTTTAAAACACTGAATTATTCCTTGATCCATAGGTTGGATGAGTGAAGCAGTGCTAGGTGACAGAACTAGTTTTTTAATTTTTTAAAATAATATCATCATTAAGTTTGTGACATGATGTATTAAATACAATTTGCTTCTTGTTCTTTTACAATTTTGGTACAAATTACAATCGTCATATACATTTTAAATTTTAATATTATCTGTGCGGTATTTGTCAGTTTTTGAAGCATCTGGGATAAGCGAGATAATAAATGATTTTGTCTTCTCTGTTCCAGAGGAATTGTAAATAATGAAAAGAATGGTAATGCAGTCTTTTGCAAATAACAACGATGCAGGCTTTTCTAAAAGTTGGCAAAGCCTTACACATTTATCTCGGCAATATATTTTTGAAGCTAGTCTGGCAAAATATTGTTCAGCCAGTTGTTAGAAGCAAGAGAATCTACAGATTTTTTTTCTCCATGAAATCTCTCGGAGCTGATATTCTGTCTGACAGCAAAAGATTTTGCTCTGTCCATCAACAGTGCTCCACTCTGGATTGTTTGTGCTGAAATCTCCTTGTTAGAGTAGGTGCACTGTAATTTAAATCCGCACAAATTATGTTCCGTGTTTCTTCCTTTTCCAGCCCGATTAATATTGTTGGCTTGTCTTAACGCGTGTACGAACAATTTTTGATAGTTTGATTTTCTATCACATCACTGCTTTTTAATACACTTTAAATAATAATTCCATGTGCCGACAGATATTAAAATAAGTCTAGCTATAAGTAAGTTTCAAGGAAAAGTTCCAGAAACAAACCGTTTGAGGTATGTTGTTCATCTCTATAAAACTAAAATTGAGGAGGATACAAGAACCAAGAAGAAGGGTTACTGGAGCAGAGCTACACGATCGGGATGATGTTATACTAGGCTTGAGAACATGTTCAATAGAGCTGATAAAATTAGTTTCTATTAAAAGGTCCACCGATTCAGATAACGCAATATTTTTTCGCATATGACAACCAGGAATTGTTGGTCGATTCACAGAAGCGTTTGCAGTTTTTTTGTCTAGTGTTCTAAAACAGATTTGGGCTAAAACGTTTTATGTCCAATTTTATGTGACTTTTTCCAGCACAGCCGACCTTTTTTTTTGGTAATCACGCGCCTTTTATTGGCTTCTTCGTCGAAAACTTAAACCGCTTTATTAACACGGGGGACTAACTTAACATAATACCACAAAATGCAGGTTTAAGGAGTCAAATTACGTGACCCGCAACACCAGTTTACAGGCCTTTTTCTTCAGATGAAATCCATCTTCAAATATAAAAACAAAAATTGGCGGATTAAGCTTAAGGCATGTAAACAGGACCAACGAGTGACTTTTTCCGAACATTATGTGGTTTTGTTAACATTCGATTCAGATTCCAATTGATTTGCAGCCGTATATTAGATGTGTTAATAGATAACATTACATGAGTCAGAACTCCAATTTCGAGAAAAAGTACATGGCTGTTGTCACCTTTATCTGGTTTTTTGGAATCCGGTTCAATCACCATTTACTTTTGCCGGGACGTTGTTGCTGGGGTGGTCACCTAACCTAATAGTAGTGTGACTAAGTGGATCAAGTGCTGTAGTCTGTCGGCTTGTCATGCTGGCAGCAGACTGATGATGCAATCTTCAAGCAATAATAACGAATAAAATACTGCAAAGTAAGCAAATGCAAAAATATTCCTCGACCCAGAAAATTCATCCGAGTTTCGAACCAAGATATAATCTTTCAGTCGTTCTCCTGATCTTTCACTCTGTGCAAAACGCATTTTAAGGCTAGCCCGTGAGAGCGAGCAAATTAACAATTCGGATTTGAGAAAGTTCTTCTTCCTTCAATGACTCGCATTCAATTTAAAAGACACACAAAAGACAAACTAAGGATTAATTGACATATCTGGAGCCTTCAAAGGGGCTTTGATAAGTTAGGGCCTTATATAACTGTCTGATATGTTGACCAAGCTTTCAATCCGCCCTTCAGTGTGTGTACTAAATATGTATCTAAAGCAATTTACAGATTTCATATATTTTTCGTTTAATTAGAATCGTTTAAAGACATTATTTTACTGCCTGGTAGCTCATTCTTTGAATTAGGTTATTAACGACCTTCACGCGCTGTTAAAACAAAAAATTTAAGCAACCACATACATGCATACGAACGTGGTATTTTATTCTGGAATATATACGCAAACTAACCTGACCACATCCAGTGGCGCTTTCTTTACTTTTTCGAATGTAGGAATACATAGTTTACAGCCATGAAATGAGAACGTTAAGATTGGTTAAAAATTCTTAAAAGCATAGCCCAAAAGAAATGGGCACAAGCCAATAAACAAAACTCCAGGCTGATGTATGAATAAATATCCCATCTGCATTTAATATCTTTCTGTCCATGGCTTGGATGCTGTGCGTGGGGCCAATGAACCGTGTGTCTTGTCGGTGGTGGTAAAGTAGCCACTATAACCGGCTCCAAGGTTTTCTCTTTTCTTATAAGCCAGCGGAGATGCTATCGCTTCAATGGTTCGAGTTATATTTCTGCCACACAATACAAGACCCTAAACTAATGAACCGGAAAACAAAGTGAAAAACTACTGCGTGGTTGTACTGCATTGAAGGATACCCTATTTTTTCTGTGAATGAAACGATAAATGTGTGTATGAACAATTGTTTGCCCAATAACATGCACGTCTATATTATTAGGCAAAATTTCAATTCATCTAAGCTTCCATGATTGAATTTGAATGCCATGATTTCAAGTATTATAAGCCTCATGATCATGCGGGTGAATGGTCTAATTTAATATCATTTTAAGTTGCATTTCGCTCCTGTTGAGGCAGTATTAAGAGTTGTAGCTCAATTCCTTATACCACCATAGATTCCTGGGTGATCTGAGCTGAGCTAAAGCTTCTTTATATTTTTCATCGTCAGGAGCAGTCACTATATTTCATAGACACATTGTTGTCCATTCTCTTCGATTCGCAAAAAGTTTCCGATACAGAATTTTTCAAAAGAAGGTCCCTAATAAAGTAGCATTGATTACCTTTGAACTGATATCTGTCCCGAGATAGACAATCTCCTATTTCCTTTGTGTTCTATCTGAATAGCCTCATTTATTTTGTTTTAATCACATTAATTTCAAGCCCAACTTTTCTTGTCTATACTTCGCTTGCCAGTAAAGCTTCGATGACGGCACCTTGGGAACGAGCGATGGTGTCGATCCCACAAGCTGGTCGGACTTGACAAAGATGTTGACTGTTTTGCTCTGGTATTTTAAATTCTATTGCGGTTGGCCTGAAGTTCTATGGCATTTTCTGCCCGGTAAAATCTTTTTTAACCCTTTTTCGATCTTAAGCAATCTATTTTTGTGCTCTTAAATTTGCAATTCTGTTGCGGTTGTGTTGAAATAATACTCGTTTCGTAAAAATTAAAAAAAAATTACAGCACAAGTGCATGCCGAATGAGTTACTTAAGGAAAGTGATTTGATTTGGTTACAAGCTTTCAGTTGGACCCGCTTAATGTTGTTTTGGCCAAGTAAACCACATCAGGTACATCAGATTGCTTTTAATTTTAACTATCCTATAGTCATTAAAATTATTTGCTGTTTCTTTCTTAATATTCCCTTTAAGCAGCAGTATGCTGTGTCTGAGCAGAATACCTGATGGAAAAAAGTTGCCTTTTATGTAACAAAATTTGGATAAATTTAAAATATTCATCCACAGCGCTGCACCTTATTTCAAAGTATTTTATTTTTAAAAATACCAGAACTCCGATCTGTGAATTTGAAACAACTTGAATGAACCAACTAAGAGGGAAACACTACGTTAGAGTATATATTCACCGCTTCCAGTCAGAAACTCAATGTCAATAATAATGACAAAATTCTGTCCAATTGACACTGATAATATTTTAAAATCTAATCAGGATATTTATATGCAGTAAAACTGAACTTGCTTTAGCTACGATTACAAAAAACGTTTGCATATTTTCGATTGCACATGCGTATGCATATAAATATGTAGAGCCAAACTAACATTGGACAATTACTTTTATCAAACCATACACACATTTTGATTTGTGGTAATTGCATTAAGACAGACGTTTACAGACATGGGACAAAAATTCTGTCATAAAATACAGTAACCTGATCCTATTTTTTTGACTTTGCTGTTCCGAAAAAAGTGATCTTTCTTTTGGCCGAACGATCCTTTGGCTTCCTGTTAGAAACTATCATCTATCGCTTTCGAAGAAAATCCTACGATCGAATTTTATAATCTGGTCGCAAAAATGACGGGCTAATTATTCCTGTGTCAATATGTTAAAGAATTCCAAATCCTTCCTTTCCAGCTTAGTGCCACCTCATCATTAATCTCCTTGTTATCATTCGCTGAAGGTCTGTTGTATTTTGTTGTCGCACTTTTTTTTCGGAGTTGCAAATGCGTCCTCGCCATAATGTATGTTTTTTTTATACAACATTCAACACATATGATCATTGCACATAGAATTATTCGGAAGACAGAATATGAGATGTGTTTTCATGCAAAAGAAAGCAAAAAAAGGAGTATTGCGAATAAACACAAAAAAAAAGAAAAAGTGTCAACCAGGCTAGATTCGAACCCAAAGACCTGCCAACCGAAACGAACTAGCGCAACGCATCAATTTCAATTTCAATTTAAATGCATTTTTAATTAGACAAAAATACTTAACTATAGCTTAATTAACTTAACTATCTATAAAAAAGCTTACTGGCTTTCTGCGGGCGCTCTAAGCTAAAACTAACAGCTTAAAATATAACTTTCGACTTAATTTTTTTTTAATATCTGCCTCATTAACATTATATGCAAAACTAAGAAAATATTTATTGTCTTATAACAAAAACATAGTGTCTAAACTTGGATTCTAATCAAAGTTATAAACTAAACTTAAAACTAATCTAAAATATAAAACATTAAATCTTAATTTGACTTAAAATAATATTAAGACTTCTTACTAACTAATTACTAACTACTTACACTACTTACACTACCTTATGTATATGAAAGCCCGCCACGGCAGGACATGATTTGGCTTAAGGGCACCCAAGATAAATAGAGACGACTGAGTTTTACTCTTCGTCCAACCACCAATAGTATGAATATTGCCTTACGACATCTCGACTACATCGACTCGCCCGTCCACGGCTTTTCGGCATACGTGGAAGATTATCGGCACCGCTAATCTATCCCGAAGCAGACCTTTTCTATAGAGATAGAGAAATGCTTCAGGGGGAATAAGGCCCTAAGGCCCGCTGTCTCATGGTGCATATCATTGGGGTAAAAAGCCCCGGAGATCAAGTTGTTGTTGTTCGAAGTTTTATCAGAATGTTATCCACTCCGATCAGATTTTTTGTACTCAGACTCTGGAGTTCTATATAAATGGAAAAAAGCCTTAAGATATCGTCTCTCGAAAACCAGAATCATTTCCATTAGAGCCGTGTAGCAGATCACCTTTACCTTGGCATCGAGTTGAGTGCTGAGAAACAGCCTCTTTGTCAAGGCAAAGGCCGCTTTGCCTCTGGCCAGAGCAGCATCTATATTTTTGTTAAAATATATATATTGAGCTAGCCAGATCCTAAGGTATCTGACAACACTTCGATTCGCCAATGGCTGTCCATTTTGTCCAACAATAGAGAACATTTGCCACTTCTTTCTAGCATTTCTAGTAGCCCCAGACAACGAAGTCCTGAACAGAATGGTCTCGCACTTTTGGAAATTGATCTTCAACTTCCAATCGTTGCGAAAGACTTACGATGACTTCGATCTTCGGACTTGACCTGTAAGCGATTAAGTCATCTACGTACGCAATGGAGTGGCGGAGAGGTCCTACAAGATCACTTGTGAAGATCGTAAATAAAATTGGCGAAAAAACTACACTCTGTTGTAGATCGTTGTTAATTTCAAAAGTCCCAGATGGTGTCACACTGCCATTTTTCATAATAAACTGTCTGGTGGTGAACATATCTTAGATTATGTATAGCAGCGGTTTGCTAATGCCGAGCTGATCAAGCTTGAAAAAGAGTCCCTGCAACCATACGGTGTCAAATGCCTCTGCAAATCAATCAACACGGCACCCGTGCATTGTTCCTTACCTTTGTGCCATTGGATATCCGATAACAGCTTAGACGCGGTATGTATGCAGCCGTATGCACTCAATCCGGGCTCTATTGATCGCTATTTCAAACACTCTGTTGATGTTAGAAAGGATTGACCGGAGATTTGCCGGATTGGATGTGTCTTTGTTCCGTTTAGGAATTCATTGTACCACCGCTGTCTTCCAATGAGTTGGATAATATGCATTGTTCAGCAAATTGTTTAACAGGGTAGTGCAAGTGTTTACCGCTTCTAGAGAGCGCAACGCATCAACCGACCAAGCCAAGGAGCCTGATGGTCACACCTGACGGTATTGGTTTGACACACTCTCATACTTACATAGTTGCATGCATAGCGATTTATAATATCAGGATAAGCATATAAATATGCACTTTAAAAACTATGCACCGATATTAATTGGCTCTTATTTGTAAAAAAATATTTTTAAAAATGAGATTATCTTTCCTTTTACATAATTTTAACGTTAACATTTTTCTCCGGTTACTCATTTTCTTCATCTGCCTTTTCCCTTTGCCAAGCTTCATCAAACATAAGTCCAAGAATTAAAAGCAAATTGTTTTCTGTTGAAATTTTAATGGCATCCTTTGAAAGTCCGATTCAAATCATCCTTGTAAAATTAAAAAAATTATTTTCCACATCAATCCCAAGTGCCGTTCATTAAAAATTCCGAATGCATAAAGTCAAATCAAATATGACAGTTGTAAACAGTTTGTTAACGAAGTAAGGTATCCAATGAAACTATTAACTATAAGTGCTCTGACTAAAAGTCAAAGCCCATTTAATCCCCAGAGTTCAACGAATTTTCGAAGCCATAAGAAATTCAGCAATCGTCAACTCTTAGATCAGACGTCCTTAGTCGCTGTAATTTTCGAAGACCCAAAATATGACATCCAGTCGAATGCATAAAGTTAATAAGGATCCAGACGTCTGTATATTTGCCTCAAACCGCATAATTTAAATGCAGGAGTTGTGCGGCAATTATGGTTTATATTTCACAAAATGGTTTTCGACCCCAAGTCAGTCACTCAGTTTAATCCAACGCAATCGCCAGCACCTTCCCCTTAAGAGTTTCAGTATCGGATTATATGTATCGTTAACGATTAGGGTTTAGCTAAAGCTATTATTCATGCTAAAGAAGATATAAGCGCCTTTGGAGGGCGTTCATGCTTAATAATCAATGAGATGAGACATAGCAATTAGCATTTGCAAGTGGGTATGATAATGACCTTGACCCAGTGGGTTATGTTAGAAGTTATTTGTTTTTACAGCAATTGCTTATGAGTCACAACATTCAATGGAATCTTCTTGATGACGGCCGCACAATTGTTGAATGCTGTACTTTAATTGTTAAGTGAAGTATACAGGGAAATTTTTTAAGTGGACTGAGAATGTCAACAAGGTTCTATTCAAATTACATCTTGTCCTAAGGAAAGGAAAATTGTCATGTCTTTTTCAATCACGTCAAACAGAACTTCCGCTCTTTTGAATTTGACATTTTTTTATATGAATCGTTTGATAATCCCTCAACGTCCTAAATTTGCAGGCGACACAGTTGGTTAAGTGTCCAGGTTCGAATCCTGGCAGAGTGTGTGATCGAACAGTAGTGATTTGATTGATTTCAAATTATTCAGAGTTTGTGTTGGCTACAGTATTTAAGGATGATGCCGTTGACGCTGACGTAATCTTAAAGCTATGACGAATTAAATACTGCGAATCGAGCGAATGCAAATAGATCGATATAAAATTCCTCGAAACTAGAAATAAACCTGAGGTTCGAACCACTACACAATCTGTCAATATTCTCCTACGTCTTTTGCTGGCTCTTAGCAAAATACATTATTAGGTTAGTCAAAATCCCCGTAGAGTGAAAATAATGCCTCCGGTGGAAGTGTTAAAGATATCCATCGATTTCTTGGCGAGCACAGAATTTGAGCTCGTATTCGGCACATTGTGACATTTTTTGCATTGGGATTGGACATACAATCGCTTTTAAATATTAATACCCTCAAGGGCTGAAGCTTTCTGAATTTTTCAGAGCATACGCCGAGTGAGTGCCTGAACATCTTCGTTTAGATGACCAATTTTCACATAACATTTTTCTTAACGTTGGATACTCCCATTAACAAAACTCTAGCATGTTGAAGGCCCAATGCATTAAAACGCGAATTTTATGTTCAGACTTTAGCGCAATTTATCTTAATTTAACCAAAACTGATTACCAATTGTTTCTAAAACAAATTTTTAGCAAATTTATTCTGGCAAATAATTTTTGATTAAGTAGCCCGCAAAAATTTCTGGCCATTTTTGCCATTTTCAAAATATGACCACGATGGACCACATCGTAGGAAGGCCATCCTTCTGATCGAATAGTCAAAATGTTTCGGCATGGTCGACCTTTTTAGGGCCCCGTACCTCAAAAGGAAAAATGTTACTTTATAGGATCACCTTTTTTCAGAAACATGTGAAGGTATCGAATTAAAATTAATATCAAGTACTTAAAACTACGGTCCATTTGAACTTTAAAAATACTTGCTTCTTATGACGCATATTTTCATACCTCCAAAACTTGTAGGTTTCTTGAGGTTGACTTGATATTATAAAATTTGACAAGGAGCACAAGCAAAGGATCAAATGCGAAAATCGTAAATTTCCAGTTACATAAAAAATTATTTTCTGAAATCGCAACTCAATTTTACACCAAGAAGTAGGATATGTGAAATTTAAAATTAAAATAATGTGCAAAACATTGTACTGTAGTACGGAACCCTTCATGTAGTCACGCAAATAATGTTAGACTCTAAGTTGTCCACTGTAGCTGGTTCATCAGCATACACGATTGACATGCTGACATATCTTAGTACAAAGGATTGCAAATGTGACAATTGCCATGACTTGGGAGGCTAATTGAAAGGCTCACTTTTTGAGATGATTCTCTCACAAAATGGTTTCCCATTTAAAGTGATGCTTTGACCCGCCGTGCGGCATGTTGCGCTATTCATTTGAAGCAAAATCCAGGTCATTTGACTGCAGCGCTCGCCATTGACAGTAAGTGACAGTTGGCTTCAGATTATGTATTCAAAATTGGATTGACGGGATGGCCTTATACGCAATTCCTCTTTCAGACATTTTTGATGCCTTTGCGGGCAGACGGTTTGGTCTTCTTCAGTGTTTCAGAAATTTTCTGGCTAGGTTCTATCTATGCGTCGTCATACACTTCATTTTTGCAATAAATCTTCACACAAAAGTTGAGCTATGACTTTTCTTTTGGCAGTTCGGTTATACCCTTGAACAGGTCGAATAGGGTTTCATAAAAATTCCAATCTTCTATATTTTAACTCTTTTTAGCTCTATTCAAACTTCCGTTTTGCTTCGTTCTCAGTAACCTTAGCTCTGAATTCCATCTGGTTTCTCTTATAATGGAAAAATATTTGAAGAAGCAATTTATTTGGAATGAAACGTTTTTAAAGTAAAAATACCTTTTATATTTTTTTATAAAAATTTTCTTTTTGGTCACAGAAATTAGGTCGCTTAATCAGCTACACCAAAATTCTATTTTTTTGTAGTATTAAATCGATTTTAATTTGTTTGTTTTCGCACGAATGGACTAAAGAATATAATCCAACTCATTACGTGGAGTAATGTAAAAAAAATTGGGTTCATTAAAACCACTGATAGCTTAAAGAGTAGCCTCTTTTATGCATGAAAATATCCAAAATTCAATACCGGTGAATTACTTTCCTAGTGTGATTTTTGACGTCAAACTATCGAATCGTGGTGTAATTGTAAGTCTCGACCCAATTTTCCAAAAAAAAAACCAACACTTGTGATGATTAATGCGTCTAAGATTAACAAAAAAGAAGAAAACTATCAATTTTTCTAACGACAGACTCTGATCTTTGCCCCAATGAATCACTCATTTCAATCGATTTCATCAAATCGCAAGCCGGTTGCGCGTCATCATTTATTTGAATAAATATCTCTCGCACTTCGCACATCACACATTTTAAGATTATACCTCACGCAGGAATCATAAACAAGATGTGGATTAATTGTCAAAGCAATAATTTATTAATTGCGGTCGTGTTTTTTGTTAATTGTTGTAAATTTCATATCAACGAAAGTGGCTACAGAGAAAGTGATAACAAGAAAAGCGCATGCATTCAAGAGATACTTACCAACCCTCTATAGAGTCGGATGTAGAGGATAGACAGCCAGAAAATCCAAGACGATATTCCGGGAGTGGCAGATGGAGTAATCAGGACACAGTTTCTGGCTGTAGACTTACAGCAAAAACTTTAAAAATAATATTAGGAACAAAGTTATAATAGAAATAAAAATATGTTTTATTAAGTCTAAATTATTATGAAAATTATACTTTGCTTTTGTAAAGCGTCCAAAATTCGATTATTAATATTATTGAACTACTTTTAGCTGGCATATCAATAGTTTGACACCAATTTGTGCACATTGGGCATATTTTATTGGGCTTGATTACTAGTTTTTTTATATAAATCAGCGTGTTGTGCAGGATGTGTTATCTAAGCGGATCTACTGTGAAAACGGTATGATACTGGCAGCAGAGTGATGATCTGTTCTTCTAAAAACAACAAAAGCAAACAGGCACTGGCTATTATCTTATCTTAATTATTAAAAAATATAATAAATAAATATTTAATATGCAAAACAAAGGCTGTATCAAGTTTACCATCCTTTTTCGGACTCCACCCAAGATTGAATCGAAACCAAAATCAATCTGAGTTTCAAACCGCTCTAAAGTCACCGCTCCTTTGAAATCGCATTATTAAGGTAGTCAATATCGCTTCAGGATGTGTGATTTATAAAAAAAATAAGACTATTGTGCTTGTCCTTAAAAAAACCTTTGTTTATTTAAAGAGTCTTGAAACAGCCTATAACATATTTTAGTTCCGGGTTTCATATACCCTTAGGCTTGAGTGGATCTCTACGCTTATAGATGGATCGTCGTTTTGCCACAGGTGAGGCGTGCACAGAGAAAGTGCTTTATCATCTCTGTAGAGTTGTTGAACAGTTAAAATGTTTTTTTTTTTATGATATCAAACTGGCAAGTCCCCAAATGCGTAGCCAGTAAATATTTCAAGGCCTTCTTTTTTGAGGTCGAGTTACTTTTTTGCATCGCACCATTTTGTCATAGCTAAGAGAAATTACTCAGCGGAATCCCGCAGAAATTCTCCATGCTAATGATTGGACGACGTGTGGCTCTGTTGGCAAGACGGTGTGCTTTTTTTTCAGCGATAATTATTTAGTGTTCTTTGCAGAATATTATATATTTTCGGGTAACGACTTGTAGGGTGTATATATTTAATTGGCTCGAATGGAACTTCAGCATTACCGAAGCAAGCATCCTGCAAACTTCTTTAAGAATAGCAGTATCGCGTTTGTTGTAAAATTATCACATCTCATCGATTGGTTGATATTGCAAAGACATTTGACAGCATTAAGCATACTGTTTTTTTGTTAAACTCATCAGATCGTTCAATTCAAGAAGCATTATATAGTTTCAAATTTGCAATTTAGAATATGATTGGTGAAGAGCCTTGTCTCCGACTTTCTTTTAAATTTTCGAAAGCGATATTTCTAACTGAAACATTCGATCGTGGTCACTGATGGTTTTTACAGGGGAGTATATTATTTTTTTGAAACGCGTTCACAACTCTTTACCTAATCTTCGACTGTGAAAGAAGGACTACAGATTTTGTGAAATTCATTTAATTCAAATACTGACAGAAAATTACTTTGGGCCTCCAAAAACAAAATAGAATTCAGTGCCGCAAAATTTACAGTCTACTGCCGCTGCCACAGAATTGTTTCTCACCTCACCGCTACAAAAAAGACGAAGTGCAAAAGCAACATAATTTTGACCTAACATCCCTTACTCTTTTCAGCCTTGAGTCTTCAGCTTAATCGATCTGCCCTCGAGTATACCATGTTTGAAGATAGAAATGTCCTATGTAACGATTTTGATGCCCGTTTGTATCCGAGGCAGCTGGCTCTCTCATAACATAGAATTTCTTAGGATTCAAGGATCTCAATGTTTGATTTTGTTATTAAGATCTAAAGTGCAGTGACTGTGTTTACCTAGAACACTCATTTCAGTTATAAGTTCATTTTGATACCCACAGTAATACCATCTCAGTCCCACTATTCCAGGAATACTGCGCTGAATTGAATCTCAACCACAAGCGGGGTATGGGTTAGTTTCGAAAAAGTAGATCGAAATTCGAGGTTGCCAACAGGAGTTGAACATAGAACCTATCAGCTTTGCGCACATCTAAGTAATAAAGTTGAATTTGAAAATTGGGACAAATGGAAGTCTGTATGACGTATAACTGCGAGATTTACAGGGTGGCGATTTATTTGATGAATTACAACTTTCTTCTTGATTTTATTTAATCTTGGCATATATTCAAATTTAAATTATTGTTTGGAAATATGTTCACATTTATGTTTGCATAAAAATAAACTTTGAAATGGTTCCCATTGTTTGCTTCGACCTGACATACTCTTTCAAAAGCATTTTCCATTTATTTTCTCAGAATTTCAGGTCTCACGGCTCACTTCTTCACTGATATTGGCCTTAAGAAAAATTATTTTCGATCACCAAAAATTTCCCTCCAGAGTGTCATAATTGATGACTCCGAAAGGTTAACTCACCTCCCTGTGGTACCAAAGCAAACTGATTATCAAAATGCATTAACTCGACCGTTTTTTAGTTATACGAAGTTTACTTCTATTTAAATGGGAAAATTGACAGCATGTTGTCATTCTGAAGGTTCATTGTAAGTATTGGTGGAAGAATTTTTTGAAATCGTACGGGAAGTTTCGAAGATTATCTCTTTACTGATTATTTACTTACCAATATGACCTCTTTTTAATTTTATTAGACAACAAAGAAGTGCTTAACACATTGTTCACTTGAGGATTTTTGCAAGTACCTAGTTTTTTAAAGCCACATTCGTGGAAACATACCATATTCATAATATGTGTATTGAAAGATCTTTCAAAAAATTGTAGACCCTTCTGAAGGCGTTCAAATCTATTCAAAATTTACAGAGAAATCTGGTCAAATCTTCACTCTATTTTTAGGTCAAGAGGATTTGCAATACCCTAAAGGGTTTGCCATCTGTTGATATTCTTTTAAACAATCTAACGATGTCTGCTTTATTTAAAAGAGTTAACCTTCCGCAAAATTATCTATAGTAATTTACCTCAAATGACTGCGCAGGCTGATAATGATTGCAAGCAAAGTATTATAAAATACCTGAATCCCATTTGCATTTAAAAATAAAAGTCAAATAGCGTAAAATTGCATCTCACCACAACGATTAATTTTACGATTATTTAAATTGGTATGCAATAAAGCTATTGTTGGAAATTTATTCTTGGTTCGGATTTTCATATTGCTGGAGCTATAGGTTTAAAAAATTCAGTTGTAGCACTCTCTATTGATTTTAAAGTCTCTTTTGCTCTTTTCACTCCAAAAATCACACCAGTTTCTCTTTGAGGCTACATTGGCTTCCCTTTGAAAATGAATGAATTTTCCGAACCCAAAATGGATTTTCCGATTTCATTGTTATCAGTTGCCAGATGCAGTAAGTGCGCTATTTGAACGGAAAATTATTCCATATTTCAAATTCGAATTATTGCAGCCACGCAACATCCAATTTGAAAGTAAGTTTTCATTATTTTCAAACATATTTCAAGGGTAAATCGATCCATTTTTGATCCCATAAGAGTTGTCAGTACAAAGTTTCATAAGAAAAACAAGCAGAAAGCTTGTACATTTTGCTTCTTTTGAAATTACTCGTTTTTAAGGGACTACCCTTATGATTCATTTAGCACAGAATAAGCCAAATGATTATACGAAGAATTGATAGACGATATAGTGCTTTGAAACTCAGATGTATTTTGCTTTTGATTAATAGATGGGTGCATCCCCAATAAGCATAGTGTTGCGCGAATTAATTGGGACACGCCATTGCGACCGAAACCGCGGCTCATGATGACAATGTTTTGATCGAAAACAGCGTGATAAATCCTGGAAAGTCATTCGTTTTTTTGCAATGGGTCGGCAAGAAGGCAAGAAGGCCACTAAAGAGGCAACTTTTGACTGACGATATGACGAAAAAAACACTGCATTGTGTTAGAAAACATAGAAATCGGACTGCAGACGACTAGAAAAAAATATTTTTTTTCTGACGTGAGTCACCTCGATGTCCAAGGATACAGGGCTAGTGTCGTGAGAAGAAGTGACATTGAAAAACTTCGACCTGTCCATGGTGTCCAAGCACCTAGCACCCACCTAAAGTTATGTTTTGGATTTTTTGTCTTGACCCATATGCTCCTGCCTACCAAGGAAACTTTCAACTAAAAATGTCATGGCCTCGTAACTTTCCTGACATCAATCCGATAGAGGATCTGTGGGTCTTTATAAGATCAAGGCTCAGGAAAAAACAAGATGATTTCAACAATTTTTGAGGTGTGGTTGCATGAAAAAAAAATCAAAATTTTTTGCGGAAAATTAATATCTTCGATGCCCAACAAAAGGGGGCCATAATTATAACTAAAACTTAATTTTCATAAACATATACTAAAATTAATCAAAAAATCTACTGCTCCTATTAATTTGCACAACACTGTATTTATCGATTTATTTTCTTTCGCTCAATTCGCAGTTTTTTATTTATAAATGCTGTTCTTACATTTTGCAAGATCCCGTCATAATTTTGCTGTCAGTTTGATGCCTTCAAAGTAGGACCAGTGACAGATTATCTAAACAAGTCAACAATATGATCAAAATAAGAACAAAACATAAATGTTTATTTTCCAAAGATAAAAATATCTATTCTCATTCATATAAAAATTACACCTACTCGTAGTATATGCGACTTATTTGGTAAATTCTAAATCACGCCTCAAGGCTAACTGAAAAAACAACATTTAAAGTTTTAAAAATCGAATTAAATTACCATGAAGGAAATGCTGTGAGAAAATGAATTTAATGAATTCGACTCAAGATCATTGAGGGGAACTCCCAAGTACCTTAGACCCCGGACTCTTTGGCCGACAATTACGTGAAACAAACAAACTTAATGGACCGGTTGGGCACTAAGTGCCCATGTTTGGGATACACAATTTGTGTTAATGCGTCTTGAAGTCTATTTTACAAAATTGGAAATACTCAATTCAGTTTCAGTTCGTAACTTGTTTCTGAGCGGTGTGTTTGAACTAATGTCGCCTAAAATTTATAAAATTTATATTATTTTTGTCATACTTCAAACTTTATTTGTTGTGTTTGCCTTTGGTGGCCCATTGAAGCATGGACATATGTATGGACATTATCATAAAAAAACCTCCTCAACAAGTACTTCAACTACAACAACTGCTGCCCCGGAAGAAGTGCAACTGAATGGGACTGAAATATTGGACACAACCATAAATGAAGTTTGTTTCAACGCCACCAGTGATGATGATGATCCATTTTTAATAACGCGGTTAGGTGTCCAAACGCTTAAAACCGTAACCGGTTAGCATAAGTCTTAAGTTATAAAATAAAGAAGCTATAATAACAAAACCATTTCAAGATAATGTGTTTGTTTATTTTTTATTCTCTCTCGAATGAGGTCACTATTTTGTTGTGTTTTTGTATTTCCTTAAAGAACTGTGCTAACGCTTTGTGCTTAGTTAACTTTGAGAAGTTCTTGCCTCAGAAAATAAAACAAAAATATTCTTTTAGCTAGTAAAATATTTGACAGCCCGGAATGCTTAGCGCTTGTGTATGTACATCTGTGTGGGTGGAATTCCTTATTTGCATTTACTTCAAGCCATTCGAAAGCAATAAACAGCACTCAACCATGACCTACAAAATCTTCTTTATCTTTACCGCCAGCTGATAGGAGTGGATAAGAAGGAAATCTTAAATGAATAAAAAAAAACTTGTTCAGATCGAAAGAATTATTGCATAAAATGCTTTTTGTCAGAAAAAGAATGCTAAGTCTAGGCTTCGGGAGGTCAATTTGATCGAAGCCATATCGATTATTTTGTCCGTCAAATTCTACTTGCATTGATTCAAATTTAAAGGTTCATAACTCTCCACTTATACTATAACCCTACTGCTTCGGCGGCTTCGCAAATGTGAAAGAACGAATGAACAAATCCACACACATGGTAGTTCGTTTTACAAATCTGTTGCCAAATGTTTATGAAAGTAGATCCCCTGGTGTATCCTTCCTTAGCTCGGCAGCAAGTCTTTCCGCACATCGACTACATCATTTTTAACCCTGTTTAAAATAGATACTTTTTTGTATAATACAGAAGAAAGGTTGAAACAGGGAGTCAACATCATTTACGGATCTCTGTGAGGTTTTGGGTGCATCAGATTAACGAATACACACAGTGACTTATTCGAAAATAACCATTCTCGCAGACAATCCAGTCAGATCACAAATAAATGTTGTGGGGAAATATCGAATATATAAAATTTGGAGATCAGAGTCAGAGAAATAAATTCACTTATATCATTTAAAATGTACTAAAAGCTACGTCACATACACCTTTTGTCATCAGCATTGTCGCTGAAGTAACCACAGTTTACTGCGCTATTTGGAATACACCCCGATAGATGTGATCTGTTTTACGTAACTCCGATTCTATGAATTAAAATAAGTCAAGTATATATCCCAATGAGTACACATCCCCCACCCTTCTATGATCTAATTTTACTGAATGCAAATATCATCGAATGGGAATCTCATGGAGTGAGAAGGAAGGTCGACTCACCCCCAACCAAATTTTAGTTTCTTTTTAACAACAATATTTTCTTTGATTACTGAAAAAGTAAGGAACTATAAGAAATTAAAATATAAATTTATAAATAACAATATATGCACCTAAATTATATATCTACATATATATAACACGCCATAACTTGGGAACGACTCTACAGACTTTATTCAACCTTTTATCTTAAGTTTTCTAATACTTTGTAGAAGGTTCTTACGGAGAACCAATATTAAGACAATCGAACAGAAAAATTCGCGCCTTTGACAGTTCGCACGTCATGTATGTGAATTTAGCAAACACCTTTTTATTTTTTGTTACAAAAGATGTCGATGAATTTCTTAAAACTGACATATATTTTCTACAATATGTCTACATATTGTCTACAATATTTGCAAACCAAGGTTCCCCGTTTTGCAAATTGCAAATTTGAAAATTTGACAGATCATATATTCTGCATACCAGCGAAATGGGTCAATGTGTATTCTGCGGCATCAAGAAAGGCTTTAAAAAAAATTAGGTCAATCAAATGATTCGTCGGGCACGAATACGTCCCCCAGAGACAGGAAAAGAAAATCCACTGAGCGCAACGAAAATATTTCTACTGAAGAGGTTGTAACAGCTTTTCTCTAAAATACCTCATCGAAAAAAAATGCACATATTAAAAAACAGACGATAAAGTGTTTTGGCTTAAATCAAAATATGAAATATAATGTTTAAAGAACTTCACTAAAGAGCCGTAACATTGAAGTTATTCCCAGATGTAAACAACTAACCGCAGAAAGAAATAGAAAGAAATTTCCAGCACCAGTAAAATTATCGAAACTTCAAGAATTGATGATCCATGTCGGAAAACTTTTTGGGACTAACGTTATTAAGGTTATCCCGCAGAACTAATAGTGTTCTTATATGCAAAATAGTGTGTATAGCGAAGTATTATTCAACCTTCACTCACAATTTGAAATGAAATAATATTACAACTGCAAATTGTTTATAAAGTTAAGATAATATTTCAGTAGCAATATACAATGTGTATAGAATGTAATATTTAATTTGAATAAAATAAATCTATCTTTCTGAAAAAAAAAAATAATTAATTTGGAAGGAGAATAGGAATATCTTCACTAACTACACATTTTATCCAGCAACGATATGTGAACATTTTTGAACGAAATTAAAACTGACAAATCCAAAGAATATTGCCAAAGTGGGCAAGAAAGTACAGAAAAGCTTCAGAGATCAGATGATGCAACTGGCGAACATAAATATGAATATGCCACCAATACATGCTTATGGTCTACAACAGGACGGCAAGAACAATGATGAAACAACGGATAAGCACGAAACGATGAGAAAGAAAAAACGCAAATGCAGAAGAACTCCGCCAATAAATTGGAGAAATTGTAGAAACACAAAAAAGTTAATATGACAGAAATTTATCCGTCAAAAACTAAGTCATAAAAATACGAGTACATGCAAAATTTCGAAGACGTGAAAAAACGAAGTTCTGGTTCATCGGATCTCATCCTTAAGCTTGAGCATCATTTGCTAGGATATCTTATCTGGTTATGAACTAAGCAAGTAGTTTAATAAAACTTGCGGAGTTTTAAATTGCTCCTCGAAATTAAAATGTAAAACTCGGACATGAAAACGTCTGTCGGGTCCGCTATTAAAAAATAAAAATAAAAATATATAAACAAAATTATAAATAATAGCCTTTTGTGGCCTTTGAAAATTGTGTTTTGAGTTACGAAAATTAGCTTGTTTTTACAAAATTGTTTATAAATTTAAACGAATTAACAACAACAAATTGTTCTGAAAATTTGAACTCACAACGATTTTATATTCCAATATTTAAATTTGAAAGAAAACCAATTCGGACGGTCAACAAAATCGCCAATGCAAGCATCGAGACCAGTGCTTTCACCAAACCACAAACTTTCGCAAACACTGGACCGTATCCCACTGATTCATGCCAGCGCCAAACAGTCTGAAAAATCGTATGGTGTGGAGCCGGTGTTAGATTTCGGCTTTTGGAATAGTGTTTAAGAGAGTATATTGGACCCCGTCCCTTCCATAACTTAGTATGAATGCTTCACTTTGTCATTATTCCCTTTCGCAAATGTCAACCTCGTATACAAAATCGAATAGACAGCTTTCATACATGCCAGAGAAATTCATTTAAAACTGACAAGTGTTTGTTAATTGAGGAACGTGTCTAGCTGACGCTGAAGCTATTAATGAGCTATTTATTTTGCGAATATGTGACCCTCATTTACGATTAAGATGTATTTTTATTTTAGTCTAATATTTTCAATTTTGGCTTAAAACTAGATTTATAACTACAGTTTATATATTATTGGCTCAACAATAAGGGCCAAACGTATTTCAGTTGTGATTTTATATAATACTAAATTTTCCTTACAAAATTTCCTTCCTTAATCTATAACTGATTTAATACCAATTTTCCAAACATTATGAAAATTGACTCTGAGGGATTTGTTTTAAAAAACGAAAAATAATTAAAATATTATACAGGGTATTAATCTCTGTAGTAGTTCTTGTTGGCTTTCGTGTAGAACGATGATCCAGTCGATGATCTCTTGAAGGTGTTCATCGATGATAGTCCGTGTGCTGAGATACCTCTGGGCTGGCCTGCTGATGATCCTGATCTCTTCGTTAGAGTGGCTTGCTAACCCTTCGATGATTTTTCTTGACAGCTGTAGCATGTATTCCTTGATTGGTGTGATCCCTGCGCTTTCGTACAGCGTAGTGTTGCTGAAGCATCAGCGTGTTGAGATTCCTTCAGAGTCCAGTGCACGATCTGAGGATTTTCCTTTCAAAGATCTCAATTTTCTTCATTGATGTTTGAGGCGCCGTAAACCAAATTGGGAAGGCGTAAGTAATTACTGGTCTTATAAGTTGCTTATAGACCAGTAATTTGCTTATAGACCAGTAATTTGGTGCTTTTATGCAAACCACTCCTCCTCTTTAGGAGTGGGTGCACAAGATGAAGGGCGAAATTGGCTTTCTGAATAGCCTTTTCAGCGTGTTGCCGGAACTGGAATCGCTCGCTGAAGGTTATCCGTAGGTACCTCGTTTTGAGTTGTGGAGCAATATCCTTTCCATCTGGCAGCGTTATTCTCGTGTCGAGGCATCTCGCCGCGAAAGCTTTCCTACTTCTTGTTGCTGTGGTCGGTGGTCGGAAGCAAATGAGCTCTGTCTTGCTGCTGTTGAATGTGACCCTCATCATTCAAACTTCGTCAAGTATGTGACAAAAAATTGATTTGAGTGTCTTCCTCGAACCTCCGAGTTCTTGCTTATTCGACACCGCACTCCCTCCGTAATTCCGCTTAAAGATTGACGCTACCAGTGAAGACAATGACAAAAATGGCAATTGGGTTTAACGTCTTAAGTAACTTGTGCAATTTCAAATACTTTTGAAATGTGACTCAAGTGACTTCTGTCCTTTTCGCGCTATATTCCAAAGAGGAATTCTCTGATGGTTAGTCTCTTTACACATCGTTCAGTAAACAAGGATTTTCGTTATCTAAGGGGCCTTTCTCTAAAGTACTTATCGTCAAATCTCCGAATTTAATTCGATATCGTCACTTCTTAATTAGCTTAAATCTTGGTACTAGAATATCGTGACTAAAATAGCAATGAGCACTACAAGACTACAAGTGCGTGAAACTTATTAGTCAAGAATAGTTTGCCGATGTGTCGTTTCTCATTGGTAGTAATATAATCCCAATCGTTCTATTTGAATCGCTTTACTTAAGAGAGACATTGAGAGAATAACATTCTGCCTGACAAGTAATAATTACCAGCACAAACCATAAAGGTCTTCTTGAATTTTTAAAATAAAAGTTTGCCATGGACTTGAAGCTGATGTCGAAGCTGATAAAAATAAGACTATTCGTCTTCATCTGTTCATCACAAGAGAGGAAATAAAACCCAATTAAATGCATATTCTTCTAGCCCAAAACACATCATAAATTGTACCATTTTCTGGGAAAAGAGGCATCTTGATATTTACTATAACTCGAAAATGCCCCCAAGATGGCTTTTTCAATTTTGGTAATATTCTGGAACGGCATTTCCGACACCCCCCTTATGGCTTATGGATAATGGTGTCTATGTACTTCTGCCTTAAAACCCAAACCCACCTGCCAAATAGATTCACAATTTTCGAAGATTGAATTGCCTTGTCTTTGGGTAAGTGTTTGTATTAAGTATACAGAATGTGCACCATGTACTCTTACAAGTTAATTTCTGTTAAATACCCGGAAGTTATAAGGGCATCATCAGATCCGAACATAAATAGGTTACTGTTAAATAATCCTCTTATATTCCTTCCATGTTTGTTTATGCAGATAAATTTGTTCAAATGACCAGACCTGCAGGCTAGTCAATCAAGGCAGAACTGAAATCCATACCAATCCCAATTACCTTAGTTTTGTTGATTCACATTGTCCCAAGTTACCATCGCAAATGAAACTGATTCTCAATTCATTTTGAGATCCAAAAGTTCCAACAAAAGCACCTGACGGATCTGAATAGAATTATTATATCGCTGCACATCTGGGTGACAACTCAATCATCAGCTGTATCACTGTCACTGTTACGTGCATGTTGGACAAAAATTAACCATCGAAGCGTCAGCAGCAACCACCACTCCCCCTTTTGGAAAAAAAGAGAAATTCTCGTTCTAATTCTTCTTCGTCTTTTTCGGTATCATATATTTTTTAGCTGCTGCTGCCAAAAGCTTCATTCGAATCCCCCCTAATGAGGACCATTTCCTCCTCAAACGACTCAAGTCGTTCATTGATTTTACTTTTATGTCGACCTCGAAACTTTCTTCACCCGTCACACGCACAGCAGCAGTGTCAACAACACAACACTGCTCCGCCGATGTACTGTGATGTCAATTTAAAAGATACCACCACCTCGATGCGGCTTAACAACCCATTTAAACGGTTGTCAAGTGGTGCTGCCGACCATATGCGGCTTCTCAAGACAAATTAATATTCAGCCCATCAAATAGGCACTCCTTGATATAATGCTAGGTTCGGTGCTTTGCTCTTCGTCACAGCGCACAGCACAGGTACTTGACAGGGAAATTTCAGGTCATGAGGCCGCAGCTAACGAACCTCGTCCAAGCGGCCGCGGCGATCAATAAGGAAATAAAAAAATTATCATTTGTCCCCGTCCACGTCTCGCTGCTGTCTGTCTACGGATGAGCAATCCAAAGCAGGGAAATAGATCGGAGCAATCTTGATTACTAGAATTTCGCCAGGCGGAAGCTGATAGCACGCATAAGAGAGTCGTTTTCGACAATCTTAATGGCAGCGTTTTGCCTTAAGATATGAGTATGAGTACGAGTACAAATAATGCATTGTGAGTTGCATGCGTCTCCGTGACGCTCGACGGGCAGGGCCATGCCGCAGAACTTTCATTGTCAACATCGTGTGAAAGTGTATTTAACAGCGACACGCTAATTGACTGCTTTTTATTTGTCAACACATCGGCGCTGAATGTTTTCTTGTATTTTTTGGTTAAGTGACTAGCCGGCTAGTGGAATGTAAACTGGATGACTTAGTGAGTGGGTTGAACGCGACCAGGTGACGCTTGCACCGAACGCGAGCGTAGCGAACGTAGATGTTATGCGAAATTTTCACTTTCCAAGTGATGTTTTTGATTTTTTGATTATTATATTTTTTTTGTTTTGGTGGTGGCGTTTTCACTTTTTTGACTCACTGACATGCAAATTGAAGGCGGGAATAGACGGGGTAATAATAATTAGACGCAACCATGAGATCACGATATGCATACGTATGCCGGAGACACACGACCAGGTTTCACTTTTTTCTGTTAACATTTTGTCTACCTAGTAACTTACACGCATTTCTGTAGAGATAGTAAATGACGTTTTCTTGAATGTATCTTTTGGAAATTAATGCTTGTATTGCATAATGCTGTGACGCTGAAGTCGTTTGAATGTAGACAATCTTTAATGCCTGTCTAACAAGTAATCAGATAAAAGGCGGAAAAGGTTGATCTTATTTTAATTGGCCATTTAGAGATGATTGTTGGTAAAAATATTACGAGATGAGCGGCTCAGTTGGTTATCTTGGACCAATTGATAGGTCCGAGGTTCGAATCCGAGGTAAATCTTGAACTTTTTTCTAGTTTTCGAATCTGGTTCAGTCTGCACATATCTCGGCTTGCCATGCTTGAATTCCAAGCTTGTGTCATCAAAATAGTGGTTTGTTTATATAATCTGTAATTGGTGCAGGATGATGAACCAGTCTGTCTTTCAAAACACAAGTTTCTAGTATATCAATCTATTGCGAGCAAAAAATATACTGTGAATCAAGCGAATGCAAATAAGTTGATTTCAAATTCTCTTACCCAGGTTGGACCTAACCAATGGAACAATCGAAGGCAAAATATATCTAAGTTCGAAACCACTGCACAACCTTTCAATTCTTCTTCTATTATCCTTTTGCTCGCTCAGCATTAGAAGTGTAGTCATGATCTCTTGAGAGCGATCAAATTGAACAAAAACGAAGCTCTTCAAGACAAAATTTTCCAAAATTTCTTGCCTTCAGAGATTTTGATATTAATTTTTAAATATTTTTTAGTCTTCTTTAAACAATTTGTGTATTAACCTTAACATGAAGAGAGCTGTTCAGCTCAAAAACTCTTCTCTTGAAAGTAGATATCTCTTATCATAACGACAGCGTTCACCAAAAAAAACTCCCGTTTTGTCAACAACTATTAATAAATAGTTGGTCAGCACGAAAGGTCCTGGTATTTTGATGGCATAATTTATAGTCTATTTTCATTCCGAAGGTTCCTTGTTAAAGTGGTGAAAGAATTTTTGAAATCGAATGGGTAGTTTCGGAGATTGTCCCATACTCACAAACTTATTAAACATAACCACTTTATAAAATTATAAGTATTAGTCACAGTATAAGTATACATAAGTATAAGTATAAGTATTAGTTTTAGTATGGATGATTACAAGTAACGTTCGCAACGACGTATTATCGAAAACCAGGTTGTAAACGGGCCCACAATCAGTTTCGAAAGTATGGGTATGGTTGCTGTAAGGACTGTAAACGAGACACGCAGAGAAAAAAAATATTATCAGCACGAGGAATTGGAGGACCATTTAAATGTGATCGCAGCTGAACAAATCATAGAAGCGATATAACGAGCCGAAAAAATGGGAGGATAAAACTTAAGACAAGAACGCTCATTTGCACTTCTATTCCACTTAAAAAGTAGAGTAAACGTTTGATAACAATCCAAACTAAGACTCTATTCGACAGCATCATGCATTAACTGAACAGAAATTTGTTACAACGAAAGAACGTTTCTTTGAGTTTCTTGACAAAGCCAAAAGCAATTCCAAAATCAAACCATTAACGCCTTTCTCTCCGGGCTTAATGCAAATATCGGGAAAGAAAACTTTTTTTAGAAAATTTAAAAATGGGAAAGAACAGCTCTCGGAATAACATTACTGCCTGACTTGCAACGAAAATGCTCGTCTTTGAGGGAAACTGACAAAATAACCTGTATTTATTTTGAACTATTCCAATCAAAATGAGTGCTAAAAAGAGAAGTACTACCCAAAAATTAAAGCTCTCAAAGGAGGAAGCCCACGTCTTAGTATTGGTCTTCATGAGTAAGCATTCCTCTTTTGGCATATTTGGAGAAAGGATTTAAAAAAAAAATCTTTCTTTTCCACCGTCTCATTCCATGGTTAATAGCAAGGCGATTGATTTCCAACTGATTTTTTTTCATTCAACTTTTGCAACAGCGAAATTTGACCTCGTAGGAACCAAGCCTCGAAATTCCCTAAGCGAGCTGCGCAACGAGAAATGTTCTAGGAAAATTGCCTTAACTAAAGGATTTCAGCTATTTTTGATCAATAAACTTTTAATTGCATGATTTATCATTCAAAGTAGTTCATTGGCATGATGCTTCCAGTTGGTGATCTCAACAACGGACTTATTGAAGACCCTTTCAAACCTGTTCAGTCGTTCGTATCGACATAATTTTGCCTTTCGGAATAAATTCACATCTTTATACAGTTCTTGAAGTTTCTACCCACAAACAAGGCCTTTTATCCTACACAGAATTTATTTTTCAAAGGTTTTTTGGACAAATCAAAGAGCCAGAGTAAAATCAACCTGAGCCATGAAAAAGAGACTATTTTAAAGTAGCCAACTCGAAGTCATGGTAATCTGCTTCAGCCTGTTCTTTCATTCTGCGTGGGTTAACATGGCAGCATCAGGTTGAGAGAGTTTAGTTTTTGGAATTTCAAAACCAATCCATCTGGTGAAAAATATTAAAAATTCTGTCTCATCATTCAACTCCACACTCGTTTACAATAACATCCCAGCTGTCGGCTTTGTAGACAAAGCAAATCTTCTCACCGGCCATTTTGCCGCCAGCTCAACACTGCCAGAACTTGCTTTGGCTTCTCCTGTCCTCGATCGTTTCATCTATTCCATGTTACTGATCTGTTGTCGCACTCTTATAGTTGCCAGAACAATCAAAGATCTTAAGATCCATAAATTCTTTTTCCGCGTTGGCAATACGTTAGCTTTATCACCTGGCCTTCTCTTCTGGTCTCTTTCCGAGTAGATGGAAAACATTATTTGTCCAACCCGTCCCTAACAAAAGCGAATTTTCTTCTCCCTCAAACTATCGACCCATTGCACTTACATCCCCATTTTCCAAGGCTGATAACTCATCCGGTTATGAAACATTTCGAAACACGAAACCTTTTCAATGACCGGCAGTACAGTTTTAGCAGCAAAAAGTCCACTCGTGACTTGATGATACATCTGACCGAAAGGAGTAACTCTCCTGATATTTCTAAAGCATTTGAGTTTGGCACCAGGCTCTTTTGTCGAAATCGCTTCTTCAATGGTTTAGAAATTTCCCTTCGAGCCGTGCAATTCAAATAATATTGGACGGTCCCAACTCTGAAATCCACCAAAAAAAATGTTGGTTTTCCCCACGGCACAATCCGAGTGTGGAACGCAATCTCACACTCACTAATTACAGTCTGTAGGAATTCAAAAACAAATTGAATCAGAAGTTATGAGCCCGTTTAGACTATTACTTTTGACTGCCCCCTGATGAGAATTTAAAGATAAGAGGAGTGAGCGGTAAGGGAAAGCGGCAGTCATGAAGAAAATATAAAAATCGGGGTGGGCAGTCACGTTCCACACCCGAAATGTTCCGTTTCTATTCCATTTTGTCATTATATTTCGGTCGTGGAGTAGTGAGGGTGGCGGATGAGCATCTTAATTGGTTCGGTTGCAGGGTGAGGATCGTGAGTTGAATTGTGTAATCGAACGAGAGAAGAATGCCACCCCTATTATCTTTATCAATGTAGTATAGCAGTGAGCACTACAGTGTGTAGACACTAATGAATGCTCACTACGCACTCAAAAGTAATCGTCTAAACAGGGTCTATCTCTACTTTCTCCCTTATCCCGCCTACCGCGTTTTGCTTAAATATAATAAGGGTATTCACAACCCCTTCTACGCGTGATTATTATAAAAATAAAGGTCGATGAATAATTAGTTGGTAAAAATGCATTTGTCTTTTCCAGGATTCGGCGCACTGTCGTCTTCGGTTACTATTCAATTGCAAGGACATGTAGTTGAAGTTGCTAATGCACTCATGCCTTACACTTTTAAAATGCTCTTATCGATTGATGTCGAGATGGTCTTAAATTTGTTATAATAACACCTGATTTTCTTCAAACGACAATATCACCAAATTTTGAAATTGGATTTATTAAATTATCTTACACAATAAATTTCAATTGTTTGGTAACGCGACATTTGCCATTTTGTGACTCATCTGAAGTAATGCTCTAGTTAGATCCTGAACCCTTTGCCACATGCAATTCCATTCCTATACGGATACCATTTGTTAATAGGTGTAACTCTTGACTCTGTCATTGTTGACATTGTTGACATTGAAAAGATTATGTCTCGTCGTCACTCTTCTGGCTTTTCAGATGATAGCTTAAAAAACATCGCACACAATCAAACGGCTGATTTACATGCGACAATAACATTGAAGCTGCCTGATGAATGATGTTTATGGTGTACTTATTTTTCTACTTGTGAAAAGAATTGACGCTTTTTTTGTCAACAATGGAATTGAATATCTTACACGAGGATGGCTTTAGTTTTTGTTATGGAAATCCGGAAATGTTTATGAGTTTTTGCATGAGTTTACTATTATTTATAGATTTTGATGATATTCGTCAGCATATTTGACAGTCGCAGACAGTTGTCGATAGCAATTTTTTATTGTGCTGCTAACGTCATAACATAGTGTTGAAATATATTTGTTGGCGGAGAGAATTACGTGCCAGTTTTGGCGGGTTCCCGATAAAAGATAGATAGAGTTGGACAGAACATAACTAATTATTCGGATACTACTGGATGACATCTCAAAGAAGGTACTTAATTTTTTTGCCCTTAAAAAACAACACTGAACGGTGACGGAATTGAAGTTTTACAGCTTTGAGGAAGAATAAGAAGCTTACTTCGATATGTTTGGCTAAGTAAGTGAACAAAACAGACGCAATTGAGACACCGAAAGCCGTCAATTTAAGCACCAAAGAATACCACGCCATTTGGACCGCCGTAGTCGACCAAGAACTTCCAAATTATTTCCAGATTTGCACGGGAGTTCGGAATGGGCTGTTGTTGATATGTAATTTCACTAACCTTGTCGTTGAACTGATATTTCGATGGGTAGACATTTTTTAAGATTTCGTTCCTTAAAAGGAAAAACAGAACCATTATATGATCACTTTGTTATTCGTCTGTCTGTAAATACACCTTTTCTCAGGAAGGTGTAGAGGTATCAAGTTAAATTAAAAACGAAACACTTGTCCCTTTAAGGTGTAAAAAAGTCCAGTCAAAAGATATGGCTTTTTTGTCGCATACTTGGATACTTGAGGGCTACATCATTCAAATAAATGCGATAAAAATCTCCTAGACCCGATTTCTGTGATGGACGAACTTTTTACATAATATAAGTATGTATGGAACCTTCGTTGCGATAGTCTTACTCGCACTTGTCCTGTTTTTTTATTTTTAAGCCTGTATAACTGCCTTTACAAACACGAAGGCGTGAGTGACAGCAACTGAGGCCAGAATTGTTCTCAATCAACACCGTCATAATTGATATTTTGGCATTCTACAACGACACCTTGGTGGAGATCTGTTCAAGCCTCTATTTTGGCTTTTAGGACCAAAACTTCTAACTCGAAGTTCATAAAGTACGCTCTACAAAAGCTTCACTTTACTCTTATGTATAGAGCGTTAGATAATAACCAAGACAACATAGCAGACCTTCGAAGAAAAATCTTTCACCGCATAAATGGTACAGTTTACGTTTATGACGAGCTATAATTACCAACAAGCTCGTAGACTTCGAGTCTGGAAGACAAAAATTCGTCGACTTCATTGGCTTGGCGATCTACAACAATATTCCAGCTATAATACCCAGATTGAATCCCAGCAATAAACAACCATGAAATTAGTGTCCCCGAGACCACGAAGAATGGAAAGCGGATTTAGCTCGACTTAGATACTTTAAGGGTCGTTGTTCTGTTAAGTAAGTAAGAAGGCTACAGATCCTGTAACTATGGAAATTATGAGAGAAATTTTTCCCATAATTTAAACAAAACGAGCAGCACATTTACGTTTATGTGGTTTTGTAGGCTCAGAACAGAGATGCTATCCGTGTATCCGAAAATGTAGTCAAACTAGCATAGATTGTGATTGAAATGAACAGCATTGTTTAATGCTATTTTAGCTTTGCTGCGCTTATACTATTGAGACTGCAGGTTACTATACTGCCATAGAACAGCGTTTTTACGGACATCAATTTTATATTTGTAGGAAGAAAGCTACTAGATTAATAGAGCACCCCAAGTGCCCCATATGTTTTGCCAACGGCATGAGATATACTTTAACCCTACGTAAATTCTAGATTTTTAACTGTTACCCGAAATTCGAGTCTGGAACGATTTATCTCGATTCTGAGAAGGGATGACTTGTCAATAATTGTTCTGTTTATAATGATGCCTTCACTTTTTTTTCAATTAAATTTAAGCTTATAACAATGTGACCACTCAACTACGTTTGCTAAATTCTTATTTGTACGGTCCTCTATCCAATCGGATAGCTGAAATATAGTTGTGCATCGTCACCATACATACGGATTTTACAATGTTACAGCACCTATGAAGATCGTTATAAAACATTGCAAACAGCAACGGGCTTACACTGGTTCCTTGGAATAGTTTCCGAATACGCATGCCGTCGACAATTTTTATAAGCGCAATGGTGCAGCTATTTTGATCCTTACGAGTATTCAGGAGAATGTGCGCCTCAACCGAGAAAGACAACGAGACGCAGATCTCAGAAAGTGAATATCAGTCGCACTGGCTTGATGAAAATTTTGGAAAAAAGTCTATGCTTACTCGCATTCCAGGTCCAATTGACTCTTGAATTGAAACAATATTACCATCCGCTTAAGAAGCTAAGTGTCGTATTTGCGGGTCGGTAAACGATTTCACAAAAAAAGACAATGTATGCTTAATATTCGGCTACTTTGTATGGCTTTTCGAGCGGCCTAGACGAACATCGACGTTTAACCGCTGTTACTGATATTTATTGCGCCATAAATCTCTTGCTTCTGCAGAAACTCTTCCCTATATGCCTTAGCAAGAATCGAACTTATTTCATTTCCCTGATGCGAGGCGTGAAATAATATAAGTTGTTTATAGCTCGGCTTCTTCTCACTTCCTGCATACTTAACCCTAATAAAAAACTTCTTGCATAACTACACTAAAGACAACCAAATTTATCCTATCGCTTCAGCTTTGAACTAACTGAAAATGCATATGTTTTCTTGTACCAAAATCGAAAAGAGAAATGCCATAGATAAATATTTCATCGACTTAACAGCGATTATCCATATGGAAACCACATAACGCCTCACACTGAATCTAAATGCTGACTTCACTCTCACTTTCTTGTCGATAATACATTCAAAATCATTGTCCGCAGCACTGCTGCAGCTCACACTTTTCATAACAAAACAGTTCTACCCATCTGCTGCGTCGAATTCGAGACTTTGCAATCATAAACGCATCTTCATTCTATGATGCAATATTTCTTATGGAACTTTTCCTTATAAAAAGCGATAAATCGGTTTCTAATATGACTTTTTTTTAACATCTTTATGGTGAATTTTGAAAGTTTCACAACAAACAATATCAGAATCCAAATAAAATGATTGATGATAACTTGTAACAGCTTGTAGACAAGCTGACCCCAAACGACACCCATAATAAAATGCCTAACTGCATCGCTACAGTTTAACTTGCTATGCAATCCCTAACTGGCCAAACGACAACAAACAAGCAACATATGTTAGAATGGCCATTACAGGTAACCACCGCTACGTCATACTTTCTTACGATCAAAACTTACGAGATTTGTGTGAAACGAACCTCACCTACATTTTTTTTTTCTTTTTCTTTCTCTTTGAATTTAAGAGACAAAATTCCAACATCTTGGAAAGGGAGAAGAGAAAATTGAGGATAAGCAAGAAGAAAGACCTACTGAACCAGCAGCGACAGCCAGACAGTAAAAGACTCAAAGATACCACAGATTCCGTCAGCTTCATTCCGATCGTGTCGAGCATCATACCATACAACGTCACAACCACGAAGCACACCACTGCCACTGATCTTGATATGGAATTCATTTTTCTTTTCCGTCGTTTACCTCGGCAAACCGATCACGTTCCACTCGCATATGTGCGCTTTCGCTAAAGTCTAATGACTGCTGCTGCTGGCCTCTTCGTCTTCGTCACTCGTCGTTTGGCATAAGACAGTCACACGGAAATATTGATGTACTTTGGACGATCTTGTTGGCTCTTAACTAAATCATATACGGTTCTTTTAAATATAAAATATAAAATAAATTGTAAATAGATCGAAATTTTTATCTTTTAACTTTTGCGTGTGATCGAAATACCTAAATTTACGGATCAGTAAAGTTAGCCAAGTTTCAAACCAGTTCGTGTAAGTGAAAAAAAAATAAACGAAAAAATTAAATCAGATGTTTTGTTGAAAAATAAAAAAAATAAAAATCAGTGAAAGGATTTGGTGTATAAGAAAAGTATCTTTCACTATTGGTGCAGTGGTATCCGGAGCGAATTGTTCGCGAAACGAGTGTGAAAGTCATTTGGGACACAACCCCAGACTAAGGCTTGAAATTTTGCCTTACATCTGCCTGCTTTCGATCTTTGGAATATTTTCATTTATTCAAGGTGAGTTGAAATACTTTTTTTTTCCCCTTTACATTCTCTGTATCTGTATCCAATCTCTGGAGATATGAAATGCACTTGTTGGCAGCTAGACTTGAATTTTCTCCTAACGCGCGAATTGTATTATGCGTGCGCACATCTATAGATACTGAAATGCATCAGCAGGTGTACTTACAAAAACAGAAACAATCTCAATTTCGAGTTTCATTACGTGCTTATTAGCACTTCATTGGATGTGAAAGTCTTTCACGGTAGCCAAGAGCAAATTAGAATAACATTAAGCTTGAATGCCTTCAGAGTGCATGCGATGATGAAGGTTGCGGATATCTTATTCATGCGACTGTCATGTGCTGGGAATAATGCTTCAAATTAAGAGCGAAATTGTTGGGATACGCGTGAAAGCCAGGCGGTAGCTTGGTAGCGCATTTGTACGCACATTATTTTCACATTATCACCGCGATGCGATATTAAGTGATTCAAATTGTATCGCAATTATGGCTATTTATTCTTTGTCTTGTAGTTTTGTGGTTGTGGATTGTTGAGATGTCATAACATTTGATTTGAGCGTTCATGGATACTCGTGAATCTTTTGTGAAGATTTCAATTTTTTTTTTCTTTTCAAGGAGAAGTGTTGTTTTGAAACTAAGCCGGCACGCATGGTAGATTTTTTTCTTGAATTTGTAAAAAATTACATTTCAGAAAATGGGAAAATTATTTGATGACTTGTTAAGTAATATTTTTTTTTCGAAATGTTATGAAATTCATGAGAGCTGTGCTGCTAAGTTTTTTTTTCTGGTACAAGTAATTGCAATGAACATATCTATACGTTTATACCTTGAGTAACTCAGGCCCAATTTAAGCTGGAAATCAAACGATTGAAATTTCTTGTTTGAATGAATACTTGTATGAGATACTTGTACTTTGTCCCATTTTGAGAGTCGATGATAATGATCGGTACGAATCCACTAACAAGCTTAGACTGCATCCACTCACGTGACTGCACCAAATAGAGCGGAACATTTGAGTGTTCGAAAGGAAAGGAAAATCTAATCTATCCTGTACCCTGAAAAATAGTGATGAAAAATCGATACCCATTTTTTTGAAGATTAAATCATTCAAAATTTTAGCAGAGGTGTCGATTCCATTGATTCAGTCTTGTTTTGTTATGTTGGCTTTCAAGACCTCAAGCCCATTTGAATCGTGGCTCGAACATGAGATCAATTGATCAAAACAACCACTATCAATATAAACATTTTTGGTCAATGGTCAATAATTATGGTGCTATACTCGTTGACTGTCACGATTCGGAAATCCTTACAGTCGAAAACTGGGAGCATTAACTTTTTGTATTAAAATTCGAAAACAAGGCATTATGAACTAGAGAAATGCCACAAAAAAAGCTCGATGGTGCTTGAGTTAGCATTGGCAAATTTTCGCAACCAGAATCTCGCATAAGCCAGTTGTCTGCATTTCTTCTATATTGTTGAAAGCCCATTTCTAATTATGTACGCCACCGAAGGTTGGTTTCCATCCTCAATCCGCAGCCTTCTGGTAAGATCCACAACCCGAACAGCTCTTAGTTGAATCTTCTTCATAATTTGCATGATTTTTTCTCTCAAAGTGACCAACCGCCACGTAGCACAACCAGAACCATTAGTCTTGTATTATACTAGTTAAACCCTTTAAGACAGGAACTCAATCTACAGTTACAACCTATTAGGTGTTGGAGGTATTCAATCCTCCTTGGCATATCTGCAAACAAAATATTAACTAGTCTGTTAGTTCATCCAAATGGATAAATTTTCGGAAGTTTTATGTCCGATATTATTGTGTGAATTTTGATTAAATCAAAGATGCTGGTTAGATGTTTACCTATTTATATGTTAAGGCCAACATTCTTTATAGTCATCCTGCATAAGCGATTCATTAGAAACAAATAAGTGCATGAACCTTACTAGCTGCTTTGAAAATTTCAACAGGAAGTGCCGGCAAGCAGCAGTCTTACTGACTCAGATTTTGGTTGTCACCATTTCCCCTTCATGTTGGTCTAGTAAGTCACGGTCATCAATAATATTGAATATTTCACAGCGCTAAATTATTTAAAATATTACAACAAAGGGATAATATCGTTTTTAAATAAATACAAGTCTTTCAGCTCAGCGCAATTTGGTAAAAAGCCAATTTTCGTGGATAAATGCTTGATCGATCCCAAGGTGTTAAAATTGGAGAAACGAGTAGCGAAAGTATATTTTTTTTTAATTGTAAGTGCCTCAAGGTTATGTGTTGGGACCTATTTTGCTTCTCATTTGTATTAATTTCTTGTTTGAAATAAGTTTTAATAATGCTAATTTTACTGCTTTCGCTAATGATGCTGGCTGTGCGTGTAATTCTAGCAGTGCTCTAGATCTTGTAGACGATGACAATTGGGATCTGAATTTATTGAGTATTAAAAATAAGTTCGAAAACAAAAACAAAACCCAAGTCCTTTTAATAGACTTCCATCTGCAATCAGAGCTTCGACAATTTCTGGAGGATTTGTAATTTGTTTGACAACGTGGCTTCTATATCTTAACTTTGAAGCATTTCAAAACTTTTTCTCTAACATTCTGATTTAACAAAGTGTATTCTTTTTTTAACATATTATCTTTTTTTTCTTCTTTGATGTTTTTTTTTTGAATTTTCTTCTTTTATTTTAACTTAAATTTTTATTGTTTTCAGTAAAGATAATATGAGTCCACACCCATGTTTTTACACTTTTTCTTTAGGCCATTCAAGTGGCATTTGACACTTTTTCAATACTCTAATATGTCAAATATTAAATGTCACCTAAATTGTTTGATTTCTTATAAGACAATAAAAAATAAAACGTTGAATAAGAATTCTATGCTTTCCTCGTCTACGTGAGGACTGTTGGGAAAAGTTGAGTCTTACAAATTCAGATCATTCATTTAATGTATGCTGGTAATCGTACAGCTTAAAAGCTTAGATCAGTATGCTGCTCATAGACCCACAACAAAAAAATGTTGGTACGACAAATGTTTTGGTAGTAGATCTACACTTGACTGCCGATACCGAAGGTCCACAGAAGCCTTATCATGATTTTTGTACTCTTCAGAGAGTCAGCAGTAAATTGCTATGAGCTTGCCTGATGTTCTTTCCTGGATTTGAATTCTGGACCTTAGGCTCAACAGTTGCCAAACTAACCACTGCGTCTAGAACAACTTAGGGTGAAATTTTTGTCCCTTAACCTATGCCTAGAAAGGGATTAACTTTGGGGATCTCTCTAGAAGCGAAAGTCAACAGAAAAGTCATGTTAATCATGAAAGTTAGCACTTATGTTAGTCTTACAAAAAAGAGTCTTTCAATATGGACTTCCAATCAGTAAAAGTTGATAGCAGCTTTATCTGTCGTATATTCAGACTGTTTTTCCAAATAGCATGAAGGGATATAGCGTTCAAAAACATGTGCAAACAATAAAATTATTTTATTTAAATGGGTTTTCCGTTCGGGCAACGTCCCGCGCGATTCGTCCATTTTACTGTCACCATAATCGTCCTTCCGGGAGTACTATTCGTAGTGTGCAGAGAGTGTGCAGGAGAATCCAAGGCAATCGATTTCGCGTCGCTCACAAGAACTCGGCTTTTTGCAGAGCACAACTTGGCTAAGTTTGTATTGTGGTTCGGTCCTACACCCTCACAAAATTCAATTGACCTAGGATCTGAAGGTAATCGACCGTATAGATAAAGTTGGTTCGCTGAATGGACTCTGGAGCAGTTGGAAACCATATCTAGTTGGATGGGTACGCCAACAAACAAAATTATAGAATTTGAGACGAGACCACAACACCAATCCACTTGAGATCCAAGAGCGGCCAATGCATCCCGAAAAAGTCACTGTTTGATGTGGATTTTGGGCTGGCGGCGTCATCGGTTCCATATTATGAACTGGCGACTGAGATCGCGCAATTTGACCCCGTTAGACTTTTTCTTGTGTGGCTTCCCGAAGTCGCAGGTCTATTTGAATGAGCCACAAAACAGAGTGGCCCTCAAAACCAACATAACCCATACCATCGGTCAAATTCGGCGGATATTTGTATTTATATTCTATACATACATAATGGCATCGATAGCCCTTTCAAACGACTCAAAAAAATCAATACTACCGCTCTCACACGTTTTGTTTTATTAAAATTTAAGGATAGGAAACGCTCAGTGAAAGACTCTTTAGAAAAGGTTGTGTGGCGAGACGCTCTGTCTTCCTTATGCAAATGCTGAGGTGCACTCCAACCAAACCATAGCTAGCCTTATTTTGAATAAATGCCATCATATGAAAATTCATTGGCATGGGTAGACCGACCAAAAGATGCTTTGTCTCTAATCAAATCAACACACCAAATTAAACTTTCGTCAAATGTTTACAAACTGAATGGTCCACATAAATTCCTACATTCAATAATAAGATGTGAGAAAGTCAGCGCTTTGAATCGTAAACATTTTTTCTTTTTATTTGTGTCTTTTAAATTTCCAAGACTGACCCATTTATTCAAACCTCTAATATTTTCTTTTGTCACCACAATCAGATCAGCAACAAAAACCCCATTTTGTTTCCCTTCACGCCAATCTACTCCAGCTTATTGTCAATTCATAAAGGCTTGTGAAGCCAAACATTTGACGCACCAAGTGCCAAAAACGAAAAATAAACCCATCAGATAAGTATCTTTTTATGATGCTTAGTTTTGTCTGTTGTGTCATTGTTGCGTAGCGCTGGTGGAACTTGACAGATCGTTAAAGATACTTCAACATTTTTCACAACAGAAAACGGTTAGAAGGGAAAAATTCATTTTAATTGGTAATTCTCGTGTGCTTTCTATTTTGTATGCTATCATCATAGAATAAGAGTGTGAAATGCAAAGCAGGCCTTAGGCTACCTGTGATAAATTACAATCGAAAGAGAATCCAGAATAACTGTTATAATCGATTAGCAATTCATTAAACAAACAAAAAAAAACATCAAGTTTATTAAACTAATCAAGTAAAACTTAACCTAGAACGCCGTAGTGTATAAGAAATGTATGCAAATCTCTCGATACCGCGACACAAACTTCAACGACTTCATTAAGAATAAATCTCTATTCTGCGCATAGGCACAACTTACAAAGATACTTCAGCATAAACTCGGAACGATTCCCTTTTCAAATGTAAATTAGATGCACCCGAGACGTAAACAAAAAAGTGACATCAATAACCACGTGAGTGGATCTCTAGGGACAAAGGTAAACATAAAACCATTTTAAGCGTGGAAAGATTATGTTGTACGAAAATAACGCTTTGAATTCTAGTAGTTTAAGTATGTCATTTATATTTTAATAGATCATTTTTATAAAGGCTTCTCGGTTAACGATGGAATGAAATGGTGAATGAGTGAATGAGTCTAACGATCTGGATTTTCATGAGAAAGACTCTTTTTTTTTGTTTTTTGATTTGTGTGTGAGGTCAAGCTTGTCGAAATGATGGAAACTCAAGCTGCCCTTGGGTTGGTTGGAGGATTAACTTCTGAGATGGTTAGGAAGAGTTTAAATAACGTGAACTGATGATTTTTTTTAACATCGACAGTTGCGAGCTGCTGCGGGTAGTATTGGAACTCAAAACGAGAAAATCATGCGACACAAGTTACAGCTTTAATAAAAAAATTGTTTGGCTGCGATCTGCATCGTGTGATAATTCTTTGTATATTATGGAAAGAAGCATCCTTTGAAAAAGGAATACCATGAACCCTCGAATGGAGTATACGAAGTTTGTGTAATTTTTATTTCCTTCAATCCATGCAGTTGACTTACTTGCAGGACAAAATAGCGTAAAACTAGCTTAAATAACAAAATGTTTAAATGTTTATATCTTACTTACTGGCATTTACGGGCGCTTACTTCTTAAACAATAGTTTTCAACTTAAACTAATATATTCTTTTATATTCTTTACTATTACTTTTAACTTATAAAATTAAGTTTTAAAAATTTAGTAAAAAGGCGTTTTGTATTTTATTTAAAGCTATTGACACTAACTTAAAATTACTTATAATAACTTAAATCTGACTTAAATAGTGCTGGCGTTCTACTTATAGTATTTCAAATTGCGGCTTGAGACCGCCCTATTGAACCGAAGACGCTCCGCGGAACTATTGGCGACGTCTCGTTCGGGCAATGTGGAAGATTAGTGGAACCGCTAATCCATCCTTGATCAGACCTATCGAGTCTAGGTAGATGAAAGCCGATAAGACGAGCACTTTCGTGATACAAGTCAAGCCCGGAGATCAGGCTGTTGACCGACTTTATTGTCCTTGCAATGTGACTTCGTGTCAGCTTTATAATGAAATTATCTACTCTTATAATGTCTGCCTTGTTGTACAGAACCTCGTTGGGATAACATTTTCTGTATTCAGACTCTGGAGTTTTGTATAAGCGTAAGCAAGTCCAAGTTATTGTGCCTTTCCCACAACCGAATATTTTTTTCATTAAACTTGCTCCCACGTTGAACCACACGGGGCATCCATAGACGAGCATAGGCCGGATGAGGGCCATGTAGCATACTTTTACCCTAGCATCAAGTTGCTGGCTATAAAACAGTTTCTTTGTTAGGGCAATTGCAACTTTGGCCGCATCTATATTTTTGTTAAAATACAAATACTGGTCCAGCCAAATCCCAAGAAATCGGTCTACACTTCGACTCATTAATTGAGAGCTTTCGCCAATTCTTGAGGGTATCCCTAGAGGCCACAGACAACCGCGTCCTAAACAATGTGGTCTCGCATTTCCGAAAGTTAATCTTTAACTTCCAGTCGTCGCAATATCGTTGAATCTCATCGAAGTCACGCTGCAAGAGATTTCTAATGTCTTCGATCTTCGGACCTGATCTGTAGGCAATTAAGTCGTCTGCGTTCGCTACAGCTTGGGGCAGTAATCTTAGAAGGTCGCTGGTGAATATATTATAGAGGATCCGCGAAGTGACAGCCCCCTGTTGCAGACCATTTATTAATTTAACTAACCCATTTGAAGTTACATTGCCATTGTTCACTATGAACTGTCTGTTGACTAGCATATTAGCAGGCATGTGCAAGAGTGGTTTGTAAAAGAGTCCTTCTAACCATACGGTATCGAAAATCTTTTCCAGTTTGACCAGGCAGACACCAGTGCATTATATCTTACTTTTGATTCATTGGATATCTGATATCAGTTCAGAACATTGACCGCCTTGAAACCAAATCGATTTTCCGGAATATTTTTTTTGTCCTCAACCCAATTATGGAGGGCTCTATGTACCACCTTCTTAAAAACCTTGTCATTGAACTTGGTAAAACCGAAGTTGTCTGATCGCCATTGTTCCATATCACATCGAAGGTAGAAATTGTGCTCAAGAACGCGATTTTCCAGATCGTGATTTTGGCAAATGGTTTCATTGTGAATCTTCGATCACAGAGAATTCATCGTCACAGATTGCGTTACTTTAATCTATGGCGGCTGTCAAATGAATTTGTTCGTTTTCTGTTGTTCGTTACACGTCAAAATTGAACATGGGGACTTGAATGCTTAAATCGGTAAAGAAATAGTTCTATAGATATTGGTTCATAGACTTTTTGACAACTTGCAATATGGAGACAGATAGGTCAATATTTCCTATCGAAAAAATCCAAAGAGCAACCTTACGACGGTCAATCTGCCAACCACTACTTATCAGGCTGATTGGCTCAAGACACTTGTCAAATATTGTGGCGACTAATGTCAACCCTGAATACTGCATTGACAACGTAAAAGAGGTTCGGTACTGGACGACGCGCTTACATAGGGCGTCTTAGTGGATGACTCTTAAATGAGATCAAAATGCTGGATTATTATTCAGAGCACAACCATAACAACTACTCTTCAACTCTGGAAAGAAATGTGAGGCATGATAGCGGCTGCGTTTAGCAGAAGACGTAGAAATTAGTTTATTCTTCAACTGGCTTTTGGAGCACGTCTCACGGATTTGGTAAGGGGAATGCACCACATCGAAAAATGATATGATTTTATATTTGTGACGCGGCTTACACTGCTCAATACCAGTGTACCGTAAAGTTTTACGAAACTATTATTTTGCAAGTTTTTCATTATGGAAACAAATTTGGTAGGATTTAAAAGGAATTAAATGAGATAAATTCTGTTTGGGTCGTCGTTTAATACATTAGTTCAATAATTATTCATAATTTTGTTTATTTTTAAATAAGCGGGTAATTTGTTCTTATACGGAGAAGCAATGTTTTTCCAAGTGCTTTTATCTACATTTTTATTAGCGCCGCTTTTGTAGGTATTGTTAATCTATCCTGTAGTCCTTGCACAAAAATTCAAAGTTTTACTGGATTTTTTTTAGCCTCAGTAGTTAATTCCTTAACCAAGGAAGTTCGGATTCGGGAATATATTCGAGTTTATTCCTCATTGCATGAAAACAAGGCTTACAACCGGTTTACACCTATTCCGTTTTCTCTAATTGGTCTAAGTCTTAAGGATTGCCAATTGTTTCTAGGCTTTGTTATGTCCTTCTCCATTAGGATCTCTACGGCGACGTTCATGGTGACAATGCTTAACAGTGTGCTGTCAACTTTTTTCAATGGGAGAGTTCATGACAAACAAGTTTTTGATCACTTCAACAGCAACGCTAAGTGCGCTATTGTATGGGTGCCCTCAAAAACTCACTTTGTCAGAAGCCTCTGTAAAGATGATTTTGGAAACGAATGAGCAACCAAAGACTCTCGGAGTCATTTTAGATTTTCGTATCAAAATTGGTGTACACCAGAGTGATGTCTTGAGATCTTTGCTTTCAATTTTTACCCTTCATAAGGCGCTTGAAAAACAAGTGACGCAAGTGCATCTTGGATAAGCTCTCATACAAGGTTGAAAAGTTATATTGATAAAACCCGCCCGGTATTGCTCATTCAGCCCAGAATATCTTAAGCAGATGACTGTCCAAAACCGTAAAGACAAATTCTTTTTCCACAGGAGAATCCACAGGAAATGGAAAAGTTATTGTCCTTAATTTTTTGATGATGCCGTATTTTCAACAAGTTTTTGATTTGTCGCAAATAACCGATATTGATCTCAAGCTTTATTGGTTCCAGCAAGTCGAAAAAGGGCCGGTAATTGATTGGCATTTTAAATCAAAATTTCCTTGAGCATGGTCTCCCGGTTTGGTATTTGAACTGATCATCCAGATCGTCAGATCTAGAAACCCCGTTCAACAAAAAATACACATACCATGCAAGTCTTGAAAGCCTGCATTGAATAAGAAATCATCAAATCGAACACGCAAGGCGTAATCGTTTTTTCCTTATGGAACTAAGCGGCGTCATCCAATTCAACAGGGATATCGCACTGAAGGTATGTCGGCATAACATAACCGGCTTCGATGTCAGAAGATCTGATGCTATTAAATGAACTCGAATCTGAATAGAAAGGAAAGGATCAAAAGGGGCTACAATGCATTTTTTATAAGCAGAAGAACAGTAGGAAAAAAATTGGGGCCTCAAACCAACAATGAAGCACTGGCAGTCCCATAATAACTCAGTTATCGACTTCAGGCAATTTATCAACAGTGCAGAGAACGGCCAGTGATGCTATTCAAGGTGCTTTGCGTACCACTCAGGAATATGTACATGGGACATGTTGAATTCTAAATGATTTTCTGACGGTTCTGAACGTATTTTTGACTGAAAACTTTAAAACGTTTTTCCTTTAAATGGATGAATGGGAAACAAACGTTGTTAGTCAGCAAAGTGAAGTTGCTGTATATTCTACTGGCTCAAAGTGCACAGGTTCTGGTTTGTACTCCACACATCCTGTTCTAAGAGTCTCGATGAGATTACCGGATGCTTCAAGCCTCCTCTAGGCAGAGGTTCTAGCAGAAAAGGTTGTAAATAAGACCAATCAAAGGTGGCATAACCTTAACACGCAAAGGGTATCCAAGGCTCAAGGCCGGCACTGGACCTCAAAAGGACGATCCTATAGCCGAGCAGAGTTAAATTTAATGCCTCTTGGAGATAAGGACTCCAGATACGGACGAATGCAGGGACTGTAATGGCGTGGGTATGACAATGCCCAAAAACTCTTTAGAAAGCTTAAGAAAATGGGACACAAAACTGTTTCTTAGCAATTGTTAAGCCGTTGTTGGTTTGCGCAACCCTACAGGAATCGTGATCTGCCCACTCAGCGTCTCATAACCCTGCCAAACATGAAAAAAAAACAAACGCCCTATGTAAGCACCACAAGAAGACGTCATAGTTTGGTTTTCATCTTTCCCCTCGTCTCGAAAGCTACTTCCAGTTCAACTTAAGTTTATGTCTTTGATGAGTACTCCTTTGAAATGTTCAATAGATGTTGTTTTTGTTTGGAATTAACTTACCAACAAAAGAGCTTTCACAAAATACTTAAAACTTCCTAATCTCTGAAAGAGCTTATCTCAAATTGATCGAAAAAATTTCGGAGTTTCTTTAATTGAATCCGGTTAAAGAGTTTCTCATAAATTGAGCAAAAAAAACGCCACATACCTGTCCCGTTTGTGTCTTTTCGGCTTTTGCAGCTTTTTGTCTTTTTCCGACAAAGTGTAAAACAAACCCCGAGATTTGCATTCGCGGTCAATTGGTTGTGGCTAACCAAACTATGCCACACAAAATCAGAGTGAATCAGTCCATCGTAGAAGCGAAAGTTGTACAACCGGAAGGTCTGTTTTAAATTTTCTTATTGCAAAAGATCTCCCTTATTTGGACCGGTTACAGCATCATCCATTTTTGTTGACTCATCGGAGAAATCCTGCCGCCTCAAGTTGTATTAATCAAAACCGATGCGACTGAGTAGGCAGTTATTTAATGTCTCACTTCTGCGTGACATTCCGAAGTGCTGCGCTACGCAACCAAAGCTTGGAGAAAGGCAAACGCCTAACGCATCGTCTGAAGATGAGGTGTTCTGGCCAAGTATCGGAAACGAAATATCTGATGTTAAACAATCACAACCGTATAAAGTCGGATGATGGAAGTGAAAGCATGATGGAAATATTTGTTTATATTTATTTTTTTTTTCACTGGCCGCGTTAATAGGCAAGCAAACACATTAAGTCTTGTGGGATATGAGCTAGCTCCAGGTAAGGCTGTCCGGGATCATTTGAATTCGTTTGTGGCGGCACGAACTGGGCGGCTGACCTTCAGGTGCACAAGAACGTAATTTGTATGCAAATGCGAGCGTCAAATTGACATGCTGTGCGCGCCTTTGGGCTTAAATACTTAGACACCTTTCGGTTGCAGGTGTGGCAAGCGTGAACTTGTAAGGATTATTTGCTGGCCTATGATGTTTGGAAGCCTCGGGTATGAGTGGGTTTCGAGCTTTGGGGTTCTACGAATTTGAAGCACGTGCCGGTTTTCTAAGTGAAAGTGGAATTTGGTTTGCATTCCCATGTCTTTGGGCTCTTGTTTTCGCTTTCAGTTTAAAACTTTTTGTTTTTTCTTTTTGCTTTTAATTTTAGCACCTTTTTATGTTTGTTTGATGACGACGCGGATTCATTTGTGCTTTCGAGAAAGATTCGTTGTCACTCAACGGTTGATGTTCAGAGTCGTGATTAAATGTGATAATTGATGATTCCTCGACGGTTATTGTATTCTTGTATTTTTAAGTGAATTTTGGAAATACTTTACAAGGTCTAATGAATTCCGAACGGAATGAGCTTTTGCTGAGCCATCAACTGTCAAGGATGCAAAAGGAATTTGAAATAACGTAATTTTTATCAGAATTCTTTACAACAAATTAATGTTCGGCTAAGAATGTGGAAGACAAAAGTAGATAGATAGATACACAATTGTTTTTTTTCATAAAATAGTGTTTGTATGGAGATGTGTTTTATTTATTTACAACTCAAATTTTTAAATTTTCTTAAATATGTATCACAGAATAATTAATATATTTTTAAGAAAAAAGAGACTAGAAAACTCGTCATCAGATTTGAATTGACCAGTGCAATTAATTTAAATTGCAGAGTTGGTTAGGAAAATATTTTTATTCAAGTTAAAAGAAATTAGTAAATAAATTAATAATAAGATAAACGAATGAATAACTTAACATATAAAAAAATAAATAAATAGGTAAATAAATATATAACTTAATAAGTAACTCTGTGTTTAAATATATAAATAAAAGTACGTAGTTTTGAAATTAAATATTTTATCTAAATAAATAAATTAGTATGAAAATTTGTACAAACAAAGAACAAAAAACAATAATTTAACTTTTGAGTATAGGTTATATAAGTTTTGAAAGCTAGGTTTGAAATCAAGTCATTATCAGCAGATAAACAAGAAATATTTAATTTGGCGGCGTTTTGCTATTTTCACTCCAACTGTTTCAATTTGCGTCACAAAGTGTAGTTCATTGGTAGAGAAATGCCAAGAAAAATTCAAGATAATTTTGAGTGTCTTATTCTGCTTATTTGAATACAACGTAAATTTATATTGGCGCAATTGCTCCAAACAGGGGCCGTAAAGCATAATAGCTTAGAAATTTGCCTTGAAAATCAGTAAATTTAATTCGTTTAATATGTGATGTTAACCAAGTCGTTAGTAGACTTATGTATATGAAGTTTGAAGATAAATTGTTTGTCCAAATGAACTCCAGGATACCATATTTCGCTCTCGATCTCCACTCGACCGGAGTACCATCCACTAAAAGTCTGTTACTTGGAAGTAAACAAGTTTTAGTTTTACAAGTAAAAATAATAGCTTAGGTCGTGGAAGTATTTAATTTAGTTTTCCAATAATTATAGTACGCTTTAAGGCAGATTGTAGAATGGTCTCAATATTAAGACCAAGTACATGTGACGAAGAGATTCAGGTGTCATCTGCAAAAAGCGCAAAATCACAGCGTCTCAGGTAAGGGAAATCAGAGAAGTACACATTGTTAAGAACAGGACTTAGCCCTGAACCTTGAGGAGCTTCATCTAGAATGGGAAAATGCTTGAAAGGACATTGCTCAAAGAAACCTTAAGACTACGAGAATATAAAAAAGATTGAATCATTCTTACAAGGTACAAAGAAAATTTAAGGTTGAACATCTTCTGTAGCAGCCGATTGTGCTAGACATTGTCGAATGCTTTTAAAACGTCAAGCATTAACATTCCTGTGTTTTTGATTGTGTAGAAAAGAGCTTCAATTAAGCTAAACTCACATAGAAGTTACCAATTTTCCTTAATTCTCTCGTAGCTTAGACGTTTATTAAATATATATCTACATACGAGGCCATCGATCTTTTAAGGAACTGAATCTTGTCTGTTGGTTTGGTCATGCTTCCTGACATCCGCCAGGGCTTTAACCCGATGTTAGGTCTTTTATGGTCCAGAATGTGCAACTGGAGCCATGGGATGACCTTTCGCTCGATGTGGCCGAGCCCTAAGGATTTTGCTTTCTGGACAAGGTTTTCCTCGTTGTTTATCTCCATTCGCGTACTTTGTATATCGGATAAATGATTTTTGCTGTCGTCAAATTTTTGAGGTAATGGAGTTAGTATTTTTTTTTGTGAGTGTTCACCGGATGTACATAATGGTTTCGCTTGAGGAGTCGATATTCGTGCAAACATATAGATGATGCAATAAAGCATGCTTTTATCCTCTCAAGCTTGCATATATCCTTCCAGAACATTTCTGCTATACTCTAAAAAAAATTTTTAAATTTTATACGACCGGACTAACTTCTTCCGCACCAAGACTAAGTGCAATCCGCGTTTATTCATTGGGAAAAGAAACTGAGTCTTCAGTCATAAATAAAAACGAATTATGGAGTTTTCCAATGAAAATGAGGAGGACGTTGCTGAAGCGCATTCGAACATCAAGAAAAGCATCTATATGACTAACAAAGCACATTCATATATCGATGGCCAAAAATAATACATCATACCCCAGAGAAACCCACCAGAAACGTTTGCGCTGTAAGTAAACTTCAGTCAAGCGATTTCTGGCCAAGAGAGTTTTGAAAGAGCAACTTAAGCTATTGAATTGCAGACAACATTTTTAACAAAAGTGGGACCTACTCGTATAAAGCTAGAGTTTTAATTGTATAGTAGTAGTATTAGAGTATTTCATCTCAGAAAAGTATCCACTGATGTTGTCACGAAACTAAAGGTTTATCTCCCTTGTTCATAAGCTTGAGAGTCGCAAGGACGAATGACATTTATTTGGAAAACTTGTTGCGGAAGAACCCACAAAGTTAAACTGCATTTTGCAGAAATTGAATGTGAGCCTAACGCTCACATTTTTTTTATTTTCTATTTAACATCGCCAGACTCTCTTCTGTTCCCAATCGCTTCGAAAAAAGGCCCCTTTGTTCTTTCACTGTAGATTGATAGATCCACTACAGCGAAGTCCATCTAAAATGATGCAAGCTTTCGATAAAATTTCACAACAAATCTCTTTCCTGGAGCTTAGAGTTATCATGTTTTCTAAATCCTTCATCTCTTGGTTTAATAGAAAAACCAAAATGAAAGTTATCAGGTTCTTTTTAAAACTGAAATGTTCGGTTATATTGTCACTGACTTCCTCAGGGTAGTAACTAAGGACCCATCATCTTAAGCCTTACTAAATATTTATGACATTGCGTACGTCCTTAAAGACTCTGACTTGTCCATTTTTTCTCTGCTCCCTTACCCTTGCTAAAGGAATCTTAAGTCCCCATTTTTATTAGTCTAAAGAATTTTGAGATTGACCAAAGCTGACCGGGCTAAGTAAACAGCCCGGGTTCCACCCTAGACCGTAATACACAAGGATTCTTATTCTTTTTCTTATACAACATGCATTGAAAGGTTTCATTGTAATGTACAGAAGAGCAATATATCTTTAAATGATTGGAGTATCTGCAACCAAAACAAGGCGATCTAAATTTTGATACACTAAACAAATTTAAGCCTGTGCTGGACGAAGAGACATGTTCCTACCAAATTCACTTCTGTCTCACTAAAACAACTCAGTAGATGAATTCATGCGGAGAGAAGAATTTTTAATCAATATACTCGTGCATTCCAAATCCTTAAAAAGAAGATATAAATTTGTCTGTTTGTTTCCCTATTTTCACATATAACCAGGAAAGATGTCGAGTCCTGAAGGATACGACGAGAGATTACGATAGAGAATTTGATGGAGTTTACTGCAAAAACATTTCAACTCGCTTAAGCTGGAAAGGGATAAGTTTCTACATGGATAGGGAGCAACGTCATTCCGATCGATTTCGAAAAGTATAAGCCAATGAAATGAGGATCTCAAAATTGAAGGGTAATCGAGGAAGCAATTTAGTATTAGCAATAAAATGGTTTGATAGGAAACCAATCTTTTATTCACGAAATTTAAACGACCTAAATGACGAAGAAGGAGAAAGTTGGAAGATTTAGAAGATTGAACAAAGATTGCAATTGGCATGCGAGATATGAACACCAATTTGATTTGTCATGGGGTTTTAGGATTTTCAGGCATTTTGTTTATTGGATTTCGCAGAATTGATGCACACCTTTTTGACAAAAGGGCAAAATGTCCCTCCTGTTGGATGTGTGTTAAATGTCTGTGAAATATCAAGCGTAACAAAATTTGTGTTACCCGAAAATTGCAGAGAATGGTTGCAATTTTCGTTGAAACAAACCTTGACTGTTTTTGATATCCGGGTAAGCTTTTTTGGAACGAACTTGACAGAGGTTCGAAAACAGCATTCAACGTCAAAAGGCGATTCTCGTATCTTCAGTTGCAATAACATGAATGACATATATTATTTTGGTCATATGCTCTCCACATACTCGTAGTTACGAATACCTTGCATTTCCTGCATTTCTTTTTGTAAAGTTGCATAAGACATTGAATCAATTTCTTTTGGTGTTTCCTGCCAAAGCAACTCAATTCTTGTTGAAGTTCTAAAATGAAGTGCAGCCTTAAATTTTGTATATTAAAGATTTTTTTAAGTCTTTCTGAAAAATTGATGTCCGTGAGCTCCTCGAAAAAAAATCCTACTTCTTTGTTTTTATGATTCCTAATAAAGCTAGGGCCTCTTCTTTCAACAAGGACTGGCAGCGTGGAATACTCGTAGACTCGTGAAATTGATTTACACAGTTGTTCTAAAGCATCGTCTCTGGTAGGTGCATTTCCTGATACCATTCCTTTACCATGATATGGTAATGCATCTATTATGAGTTTCGTAGAATTGTCGAATATCATTATTATTTTCAACCCATACATAAAAGGTTTAGAAGGGATATACATCCAATAAGGACATTTTCTTCGGATTTCATTACTCATTTTTTAACTTTAATCGTCGACCTTTAGGCATTTTTTTTTAAAACAAGATCTACCTTTAGAAAAACAAGATACATTATGATTGCCTGAGTACTCTGGGCCAAACAGAATTTCCGTGGTTAGGAGGTTCTGCACTCAAACATTCTAGAGAGGAAGTGCAATTTCCAAGACAAGAAATAAACCTCGAAGCTGAAGTTTTTTCGACTAAGTTGGAATCATTGCTAGGGCCGTGCTTGTTCTTTTTATATAAGATTTCTTATCACCTCTTCAGTACTTCGGATATCATCTTCAATATCTTTGTGTAATACATTCAATGAGGGTTGTTTGTAATAAGAGTGTGCCTCACTGTCATCTGAGTCGAAATCTTCAACCTCAAAATTGTAGAAGATAATCGCTTATTTATTAATTTTCATTTTCAAAATAAGTCAATATTTCCTCATCCGTCAGTTTTGTAGCCATTTTTAAAGGAAAAATAAACATCAATTAGGCTTCAAAAATAATATACTATTCAATTTGTAATTGGTAATACACTAGTACGAAGAATGAGTAGATCTTACTCACAAACATACCTTCTTTTAGTAACGATGAGTAAGATTGACTCACATTAAAATATTTTATTGCTATCACGTCACATGAACTTAACGGATGACAGCGATGCAACCTGGATGATGTCTCAAGTTGCACTAAGCAGGGGAGCCTTAGGTGGCCGATCAGAGCGTGAATGCATAATGTGTACTGCGCATCCTCATGAAAGTGTTCCTTGTAATTCGATTCGACTCATGGCTGGCATTCTAGGCCTAAAGAAGGGACATACCATAAAACTTACCATAATTGAGTTTCCTCTTCTATTTTGATGAAAAGGCAAGATTTTGTATAGATATTTAAGGCAATTGGGAGTAAATAAAGTTTTGAAATGAACAGCAGCAGAACAGAGCTCCTATGTTAAACCAATGTGACCAATTACTTGGGGATCGATTTCAACAGATTGAACTAGAATGCCTTCAATATACTGAAGGAGTCTAATTAGGCCCTGCATCAGGAACAATCGCTGTTAAAGTAAAGAAACAGTCTATCATAAAACACGAAAATACTGCCAACATTAAGTTCATCAGGCCAGTTACAAGATCCAGATGTCCAGTTTGGTCTCAAATACCAAAACTTGACAGAAAGGAATACGGTTCATCCTTCTGTCACAGAGCTCTAACTCCTTAGCCCTTTTTGCTATAGTAACACAAGTTAAAACCTAACAGTGAACAATGGGTTCCATGGAGCAACTTAACAACCTTTTAAAGTATGCAATGATTTTGTCCATCCAAAACAATGTTAAAGCTCGAAGTCCAATATGAAAAATGAAAAAAATAAAACATTTTGCACAAGATCATTCGTTGAGAACTTGGGGAACGGATATCAAAATATTACAACTCAACCAAATAAAGTATCACATCCATGTTTGTGGTTTCGTTTTCGCGGCAGCATTTTTCCCAATCCGGAAAAATTAACTGCACTGTAATTTTTTTAAATAAAATTATAAAAACATTTCATGTGATTTTGATGGGTGTTTGAGTTATGTTTGTCACAGCATTTCAATAAATCACTTTCACTTTCATTAAAAAATTAAAACATTGAATGACGTTGTGTGTGTTGATAATGCATTTAAGGCACACGAGAATATTCAGTCTTTACATTTTTTCTAATTTTTCAAAATATTTTTCAATCCCTCATTTAGAGCGAAAGTCAACTGAGAGGCACTTTTCCATCTAGTCATCCTTGTTGAAAAGGCATTTCAGTCTAAGGAAGGACTTGAGGTATCAAACCTAAGATGCTTTACTGTTTGTATATCATGATAAGTTAGCCCTATTATAACCTACGCAGCCATAATATGTTGGCCCAAAACTTAAGAAGTAACAACTTCTAAAAGCAGCACTGGAAGCTGTCATTGGCCTGTCTCCTCTTAACATTTTCATAAGGACAACAGCCGCCAGAAATGACACTGGCAATGAAATACAAACCAGGTGACCAAACGGGACACTTGAAAATAATCAATTTCAACACGGATAAGGACATGTTCTGCTCGACCCAGGGGCCAGAATTCTAATATATTAGCCAAGCAGCGCTCAAGGCACTGTAATTCAATTGAATGTCCAGCTCTAATTTGGTTAAGAAGGCGTATCTTTCTCAACGAGATATGCTCCCCATTGGGCATAAGACAGTCCAATGCGAAAGACATTCTGACTTTCATCAGAAGGATGGAATGTCTGTTAGCCCAAACAAACTCCCCAAGATACATAAGGTCTTCTCTTTGTGACCGAAGTTCAAAAAATATGTCAGAATCATAAATTCAAAGTCTTTTTTAAATCCGTAATTTCTTAAACTTTTCAAATTCCCATCTCGAAATTCTTGCTCTTATTGGAATCACAAATAAACCGATATCGAGCTTTTACGTTGACTAGCATAGTCGTACATATTTATATGCGATGCCTTTAGCAATCTAAAATAAAAGCTATAAAGGGTTGCATACTCTTTTATGTCTTTTAACCCTGAGAGTCAACTCTCACTTGGCTTCTTTTTATGCGTTTATCGACAGTAAAATATCAGTTTAAGCCGAAACTGAGACTTTAAACAGTGTTAACAAATTCTATGGTAGAAGTATTGAGAAATTATTGAATACAGAAGGACAGATTTGGAATAATTTTTCAAAAACGATGCACTTCAATTTTTCTGCTTTAAGGACGAAACCTAAATTGTCTTTTTTTTGCAAGTTGTCTTTCGTGCATGTGACACAATCGTGGACCAGATCTTTTGGGGCAGTTTCTATTAAGTTAAGCATCGTCTGGATATCCGAGATTACTACTCTAGACGAAATAATTTCACCCAAAATGGGTATGCGAAGCATAAAATCTAGGGGAGGTTTTTAATGACTTTCTAAACAGTATAAACCCTTGGCGACCTTTCTGTTGAGTCAACAATAAATGCTGAGCTAAAAATAAATCATAATACAAATTTTCAAAAATAAATAACTAATGTTTTTTTTGCACCTTTTATTTCTTTGTAGCTCCTCTGATATACACAGCCCAAGCCAAATGTTCAGCCAGTCATGTTTCACGTGCGAAGAAAATCACCGATGATGATGTTGGACCTCAGAATCTGTGATACACGATGGCTTAAGATAGTCATAGGGATACTATTAATATTAAGCTGTTTAAATATAATAGAAGTAGATAGCCATAGAGCTAGGTTTAGTGCACCGCTTAATTCATCGGAGGACTCAGACGATGGATTCAAGCCAATTATCTCATCAAACTTTGATCCCGAGTATATAGCGAGAAACGTTTTCACCGAAACAGGGCAGTATAGAATATTTTCGCCAGTCGACAGTGACCTACGAATCAGCCCGCATCGGATGGCTACTAGAGATGGGATGAATGAGGTCAGCGTACAGAATGTGATCCAAGAAAAGCAATTTGTAGAGCGTGACGTAGTGAAAGAAGAGCAGTTCACAGCACACGATGCGGTCAAAGATGGTCTTGTAGTGGAAGCGCCAATTGAAGATCCCCCGGCCGCGATGCTAGAAGAACAAAATGCAAATCAGAACCAGAGCGAAAAGGAAGATTACCTCGACAAAGCACTTCGGTCGGAATTGAAAGGTCTTGAAAATTTACTCATGTCCTACCTCGGCGAATTGTTTATCAGAAAAAAAGTCGAAAAACCAGACATTTCAGTGGAAATAAACGAAGATGAAACAACAGGCAGCAGGCATGTAGATTTGGTCAATGAAGGCTTGGAAAGAAGTCTGAAGAGATTCGCCAGATCAGCTGTCGTAAAAGTAAGCTTACCAAGGGTTTTGGAAACTGGACGCTTGTTTTTCTTCTCAGGTATGTTTGTGCGGACATATATTTTGTAAACAAGCCACTAACGCATTTAATTTTTGTCAAGGATTGAAGAAAATACTTTGGCCCATATTCATTGGAATACAAGTCATCAAGTCGATACTTTTTGCTTTATTTTTGCCAAGCATTATCGGCTCATTGGGAAAAATTGCCGGACAAGGTAAGAGATTTACAAAATTTTTTATTCTCGCACTCAATTCACCCTCGAGAGGCTCACTTTTTAATTATTTGCAAGAAATTTAAATCAAATGTCAGCAATGGAATGAAATGCACTTTGGCTCAGATTTCCCATGATAAACACTTTAAATATCAGTTGATATCAATCAAATTGGGTTTAATTAAAACTTGGAGTTTCTTGAGTGCCCACTCGAGATGTTCAAACGATATATGATATCGAAATCTGTTTTGGTGTTGTTTAGGTGTTTAATGCATGCAATGATTCAAACGGCAATAAGAGCGTATTGATTCAGTTGTTAGTATAGAGTTGGTGCCCCTTGTGAACTTCGTCTATAATAATCAAAATAATCGAAATAATCAAAATAATCAAAAGTCTATGACTATTTAAAATGCTTGTTGCACGGATCGGGAAGAAGGATAAGGAAAAGAATGGAAAGACTGTGTCACTTTTGGAAACTTATTTACATTCACTCAATTCGCAGTATTTTTTTCGACGTTATTTGATACCCTTGAAAGTTTATATTTTGGAAGATTGGTTCAACACCATGCTGACAGTGACTTCACAGAGTGTCAATGATATATGTATCATCTAGACAAGTCATATTATTCCAGCAGTAAGTTCAGAAACCACTACAGCAAGGATACTCACTTAGAATACTATCGCTGGTCGATCACTCCAAAAGAGCGCCATTTTTGTTATTCCCATGGCAAATGGTGGCTGAATCAGAATTGAAAACTAGATTTCTTTCAGGATTCGATCTTGGGACTTAAAAATTGATCTAAATTAAAGGCAGGCGCCTATTCTGTCCAAGGGTAGGTGCTTATAATGGCTAAGCACTACCGAAATTGATCTTTTATTTCAAATCGGCGAACAAAAACTAAATTTTATTGAAATCACATTGCACGAGGATCAAAGCCGTAGACTTGACCTATATGCATTATGACTACACCCGGCTTAAGACCGTTGTTCGAGAGATTTTTTTAAGCTATCACATCTTCTGAACCTTTTGTATTGGTTGATTGTCAACCATCTGTGTGAATAAATCGTTAAACTTTCTCCAGTTGAGAAAGTCATTGTCGAATTTTGGGAGTCTTTTGACAGTGATAGGTCCTAAGCTTCTGCAGCGTTTTGTGCTCGAATTTAATGTTTTCATTGTGATTATATCCAATCCTTGATGGATTTTCATGTTACCAGATTGAGAAGCTCAGAGATGAGAGACATGCAGGAATGGTTGATACCTTCATGCAAAGGTTCACTGCATTTTTAACTGACGTAATCGCTTTGATGAAATGCCTCTGATACTCTTCAACCAAAAACTGTATATTCTGATAGTAGTTTTCACTGAAGTAGTCATGGTCCAATGCCGATTACCTCTGAACTCAAAGTTGCCATCAAGCGCTTTCTAACTTTCGAAGCTGCTCCTTGTACTAATCGTGAGTCTTCCGCTCTGACGGGTACTGTTTATAATTTGTTACGATTCTCCGAAAAGTTTGTCTGGTCGCCAGTTATTCTGCGATGAGTACTTTGGAGGATACCATCTCGCTGGAATGTAAGTCGTTGGATCACTAGGATAACGTCAGGGTGACCAAAACTGTGCAAACTCTTTTTTCTGACTAATGGAATTATCAAGCACCTGAACTTTGTCACGTTGTTGTGCAGTATTACAAATAGAAAACAAGGTCATGAATTTCTTCACTAGTGCTGATGTTGCAATGAGTTTGATGCAAATTATGATGGGTTGAACAAGCAAATAAACATGTTTCAATGGGGAATCTTGGTTTGCCTTATCTTCCTGTCCAGGTTTTTTCCAAATCGCATAAGCACTTAAAAAGGAAACAATTATGGAGTAGATCATCTCATCGTTTGACCTTCTGCCGATCCATAAATTCAACTTTTGCGAATTTTCTTGGGCGGGAGAGCAATGAAAGAGCGCTGTGTTCATCAGCAAATGGTTCCATTCTGCATAGCAGACTTCGGTCAGAGATCAGAAATGCCTTTCCCAAATTTTCGAACAAAACCAAAATTTGCCATTGTCAAAAATTTGGATCATCACGAATCAGACCTACGATAAATAAAGCATGGCTTTCACCTCTTTCGGAAAACAGTCGTCTGGTCAAACGCAAACGTCTTCCTGTTTTATAAAAGTGGATCAGTCGATTTAATGCACGAAATCCTAACGAGTTGCGCTTCAACAAGGATTGGAGTCAGCAAATGCGGCAGTATGAGTAAGGTACTCATACTCAATGAACGAAAATATACAATTCGCGGTCCATATATTGATTTTTTGGAAAGCCTCATTTTATCCATTACGCAGACCTCGTAGGTTGTGATTTTATCAGGGCACTGAACAGATATGGACAAAACAAAGCTTTCAAATTTTCTTTCTAAGAATTACCAGTAATTTCACTTTCAGTTGCTTTGAAAATACACTCGAAGTCGATTTTATTAACTAACTAGCAGCCCCCTGCGCTTTCGTCCGCATAGATTTCGTGTTCGTAAAAAAGTTGTAGAACCCTAAAAAGCCTTTTCGCCACCAAGTGACACCAAAGCGGCATACTTCTTGTCCGAACTATGTTGTGTGAAAGGCAATTTGTATCTTCATTTTTCTGGAACTTCGTTCATAATAAACGCATTTGTAGGACTGTTTTTCAAACTTCATTTACTACGAATTTAAAAAGCTGAAAATCTCTTTTTTCAACATATTGATTCTATCCTTTTTTTTCTCTTCAGGATCATCATCTTTAGCTGGTTTCAATCGGCCCTCAGAAACAGTCAGCGACCTGAATTTCAAGGATAACTTCGAAGATGACAGCAAATTCACATTCATGAATGATGGTTATGCTTACAACCAGCCAGGTAATTTTTTCATTTGATTTGACAAGCTTTTAATAATTTTTTCCGCATATCAGAAGCCTCAACGAATCACTTCACCACCCAATTATACAATGCAGCTGAAATAAATAAAAATGCGGTCTCAAGATATGGCTTGATGGACCAAAGGGATAACCTGATGAATTCTCTTGCATATAATGCAAACAAGAAGGCCAATTCTATAAAGGACATGGCATTGAACCAAGGCTATCAGGCCTTTAAAAGAGTTCCGGCATCAGCCCTTCTGCTATCGAACTTTGATCCGTTCTATAGTCCTATATTGTCACGTTTGGATAGCGTGTTTCAGCAATTGGGACTGAAGACCAAAGACGAAAACTGCAGAGAGAAGCTCATTTGTTTTATGTATGCCGATCCAGCAAAGTATGCACCATACAGCAACCTTGTCTCAGCACAATTGAGCCGGTAAGTTGTCAGTTGTCAGCCTAATGTAGATACTAATGAAACTTTAGCTAACTTAAATTAATTAATCTTGGAGAGAGTGCGCTCAATGAAATGAATCAGAAAAAGTCTTTAAACGCTTGATGATATCTTAGGGTCGTAAAATCTGTGTTATAATTGTGGAATTGTATGATTGCTTCCCATATAGCCGGAGATTGACATGGATAAAGATCAATGGTAATGTGAATTTCAACAATGCATATTAAAAGGTTGACATAAGTATATTGGTTTGAATGACGGACGTAACCGATTGTGTACATTCTGAATGTGAAAGCCGTTTTTACGTAAGTTTGACAGTGTTGCTTTTGTTTCGCAAAGCCTTTTTTATTACTGCAGACTTAAATTTTGCATTCATTTCGGTACCCGTGTGTCGTCGTTTCCCACAAGCCTTTCTTAGAGTTGATGATTTTGATGTCGTATTTTTGTAATGGTCCCTAGGCTCCATTTAAAAGTTCTCCAGCTTCGTCGGTGTGGTTCTATACACACAAGTGGAAAACTGATATTGTAGATTTTTCCGTCCATGAGGATCACACCTTATCGATCTTCGTTTCAAGTCTTTTTCCAAAAAGAATCCACATCCTTATATGTGCAACTTTCCTGAATCGCATTTAACTCCAGGAACATCATAGCGCATCGTTGTCCTTTTTCATGCCTGGTCACCTCGCTTTATGGGTCCATTTGTTCTCAGCTTGCTCTCTTTTAACAGACGCGGTAGTTCGCTGCAAACATCAGCTCAACAATAAGCTACTTGGAGGCTGTATTTCAAATTGAATTTTGCTTTTGAACATTGGTGTACATCAACTTTCTGTATTGAGGCCAATACTTTTCTTGACATACATAAACAGCGTTTGTTGATGATCATTAAATCAAGATCATTAAAGACTTAACATTTTTGGGGGGCTAATCATTGACTTATGTTTCGCTAGCCAGCTAGGAAAGCTTTGACATTTCTGTTTCTATCGGGTTTTTCAATAAGAGCGCTTTTTAAATAAAACAAATCAATGGATATCAATAAAATTCTTTATTCCTGTGAAAGTACCTTCGATGTCATTATGTGTGGAACTCGATTTCTTTTGCATGGCCACCACGGTCACGCTTGCAGAAGTCCAGACGCTGAACCCAATTTTCGACGGCCGATACTGCTGCAATTTCACGTTCGATATTCGTACGAAGGTCATCAATCGTCGCTGGCTTACTTGCATAGACCATAGACTTGACGTAGCCCCACAGGAAATAGTGTAACGGCGTCAAATCGCACGACCGAGGCGACCAAGCGACTGGACCATTTCGTGAAATAACACGTTCTACAAACTTGGTTTCCAATAAATGGATTGTGACATTCGCTGTGTGGCTTGTGGCGCCGTCCTGTTGGAACCACATGTCCTCCAAGTCCATATCATCCAATTGGGGCCAAAAATATTCGGTTATCATTGAACGGTAGCGACCCCCATTCACAGTAACGTGCTGGTCTTGATCATCACGGAAGAAGTACAGCCCAATTACGCCGCCGGCCCATAAACCACACCAAACCGTAATTTTTTCGGAATGCAATGATTACTCATGGAGTACGTGTGAATTGCTGCCTGACCAACACCGCATATTTTGTTTATTGACGGGGCAATTCAGCCAAAAATGAGCCTCATCGTTGAAAATGATTTTTCGATGAAAATGCGAATCATTTTCAAGTTGTTGCTCAGCCCAATTCACCAACATACGACGCTTTTGGTGGTCAAGCAGCTTTAATCTTGTTAGTGTGTAGGCTAAGACCTTTTCGCGAAATTCGCCACAACGTCGTCACAGAGATGCCCAACGCTTGAGAACGACGTGTGAGAGACAAATTTGGGCTTTCTGCAACTGAAGCCTCAGCGGCAGCAATATTCCCGACACTTCGGGTACTTCTTTGTCTCACTAGCACGGGAACATTTTGTACTGTGCCTGTGAATTCAAATTTTTCCACTAGACGCTCAATTGTTGATCTGCTAGGACGATTATGACGACCATTAATTGGACGTAGTGCTCTTAACGTTGAGGCCACTGACTCCGAACTTCGGTAGTAAATTTTAATAATTTCGACTCGTTGTTGGCTCGTATATCTTTCCATCATGAAATGGCAAACCTTACCATCGTTTGCTGTCCCTGTCGCTCTACTTTTGTAGCGTCCCTGTTGAAAAACACTTTATTTTCAGTCTAGACTTCAATATATGATTGCTTGCTGGGGTGGAACCCATTGCGAAAAAAAGTCATCCTATTTTGTTTCTTCAAAAATACGTCTCATAGAGAATATGTCGGAGACCTCGCGTCTTTTTTCAAATTCTGAAAATTCTTTGCACCTATTTATTTTTTTCTCATCTTAATATATAAATGCCCATTATTTGAACTAATAAACAGGCAAAGTCGAAATCAGCACTTTAACATTTACCACTTTAAGCTTAAGATCCTTGCTCATGTTGGAAGTCCTTCTGAATATTTTTCATCCTCCTACCTGGTTTCACGCTCAATAAAAATTGTGCTTAAGAAGGTTGGATATTACAATCTACTCATTACATGTCAAGAAAACCAATGACTCGTAGTCAGAAATCCTGTCCACTACAATTGAGTTAACAAACAATTTTAATTCATAAAAAAATGCTCCTATTTCTTTACAACTTTTTACTCTCAACTCTTTACATTCCCTTACTAATTTGTAATAAACTACTTTGCTTTTCTTCTTTTAGAGAACTGGACGAACTGAGAAAACCCACATCGGAGAATCCAGAGATTTTAAGATTCTTTAAATACATGAAAGCCGCCAAAGATGGCCAAGATGGTGTCAAGTGTGAAGTCACCTATTCCATGTGCACCGAGTTCAATGACTTTGAAACACCAGCCATGGTTACTGCATATAACGATATCAACAAATTGGTCGAAGCAAGAAAACTGATCTAACGAGTCCGTCGAAAACGTTTAAGACGTTAAGATTGGCAAAAAAAAAAAATTCAAAAACAATCCAAAGGAAAGTGTTTGTAAGAATGAAATGATAAATCCATGCCACAATGTAAATATCCTTATGACTTGATGTTATTTAAAGTGTACGAAATAATTTTAAGTATATTTATTTCTATTTATTGTAATTTATTTATTTATTTATTTAATTTGTTTCCTTTTGTTGATGTTGAAGAATGTAACGAAACGAATGTTGAAAATGAAAAGTAAACGAAAATTATTAAATTTTTTAGTTTCAGATTTTTTCTTGTTTGGAAAAACAATCACAATTTAAAAAACATACAGCAACTCGAAAGATAAATTCCCTTAATATTGTTCAATCACAGGTTGCAGTGTACGTTGTACTATTCCCATTTTCTTAAAAAAAGTTTGGTCCCCCAATGCAGCTTGATGAAAGAGCTTATCACACCAGCTTGGTAGAGCTCCATCTCAGTATTAAACTCTCTCCATTTCCGACAAGCTTATTTTTTATAAGAATGCCGTTTTAAGTCAAAATGGCCTCCGTCCGACCTAAAATTTCGTCCTCGTCTGCGATTTGAAGGTGCTTTGGGCAAAATTCCAAGCGAAAAGACTTGTCTGCTATTTGAGCCATTTATGGAAATAAATTCAAATTTTTGCGCATTTGAGGAGATAAGCTACAGCAGCAATTTGTTTCCGGTATTTGAACCACGCTCGGCAAAAGAGTTTACCAGGTTGGATAAAGGTCCATCTGCTCGGAGACATGCCATGACATGACATGAGTTTGGTCAGCGGGGTTAAGAGGGGGTCCAAAAGGAGGTGGCATTTGGGTCTCAGTGGTATTAGGGATGGGGATGCTAAGAGGCGGATAATTACCCTTAGAACTTGTTATAAGCGGTATTGAGAGGGTGTGTAGCAGGAAATATTTGGCATTCCTGGAATGAGGCTGAAGTAGACTCTATTTTGCGAGGTCTTTGTACGGATGGATTGATTTTGGGATGGTTTTGTGGAATTTGAACTGGAAGGAGGGTTTACTGATGGTGCTGAAGGGTTTAGGGTGTTTTTCGAGGGATAAGGAAATGTCCTAATGGTGCGTGGAGTAAAATTAGGAAATGAACCTACTTTAAAACTCCCATTACGATCTGAGTTGTGCAGAGTTGAAGTGTGGGTTTCGGGTCCAGGTGGCTTAGAATTAGTGGGAGGCTAAGTTTTTCTGTTTTTCACTTAATTTTTTCAATTTCATTTGTTTCTTTTTAACACTGTTGAAGACGGAGGGGCTAACGAACAGCCATTTGTATCTCATGGGTATGTTAAGTTCTATCTAGCTTAAAATCCAGACATTGAATTGACGAGAAGTTGTTTGTAAGAGTCTTGGAAACATGTCAAATGTCGGTTCGTAGAGCTTCAAAAACGGGCTGAGCAAAAATGTAAGTTGAAGAATTTTGACGGTCCTTCTTGGCCTTGATTTACTCCAGGTAGGCATTCTCATTCGATTGCGAAGAGTGATTTATTGATGAACAGCCTTCAAGCATAGCTTTAACAGATTCGAAAATATCGCTAATCATGTCCAGTGTTAATTTTTCTAAACGCAGGCGCAGTTTAGGGATGTCGGAAATACTATAAAGTATCGATATATATCATATCGATACTTTTTATAAATACCAATATCGATATTAATATTTTTATTAAAAAATATGATTTAAAAGAGAATATTCGTGGTTTAAAAATTTATTTATTTGGCCTTATAAATTTCAATCACCTTAAATTGCTAGATAAATACTAATCAATAAACATCATTTTCAATAAATCAAGAACAAACATTAAAAAAAAATTAATTATTTATTAATTAAACCAATATTTATCAGATACAGACATAAGAAAAACTCTTTGATTTATATGCTGGGCTGTCAGCCGACTTCTGTTAGTAGGTGGCGATATCAGGCGATATCAAACATTTAAGAGCTATATCGGAAAGGATTGAAGTAAAATGGCGAAAATCATACCAGAATTTTGTTGGATTCTCTTTTCTCGGTATTATAGGCTGGTCCAGATATTGCCTGAGTTCGCTAGGCATGAAAGTAAACTGGAGTTTGCTGATGCTGCAGCAAAATCTATCATAATTTTCTCATGTCCAGACCACAACGACGGCGGAGAATTTTTTGAGTTTGACAGAATTGAAGAAGTAGGTCTGAGTTCAGGTTAAAGTTGTCCTCGACGACTATGTTCTAAACGTATTTCTTTTGACAATGAGGTTATTGCTATGGAAACAGCTAGTGCGGAATTAAAATGAATACGCTTAAACCGAAGGTTTAAAGTTGTTGCTTTAGCTAGATGCAAATGTCGTTCTAGTGGTTCTAGTTTGGCCACCAGGTTCGGTGAAAGGTTTTGCTTGTTCAAGTCTCTTCTGAAGTTAATTTGCAATGGGAATCGATAAACTAGCTGTCACGTACTGATCGCTGCTGATTTCTCAGTAGCTTCTTTAAATGGGGAAAGCAATATTCTTTAAATGGGGAAAGCAATATTATCAGATCTCGAATAATACTTAACTCTGATGAAGTAATCTTGTCGGGTGCGTTCCGCTTGGTTGCCAAAATCTTAGCCACAAGTTTGTACGAATCTTTCAACATATTATCGGATGTTTATGACACCTTGTAGTACATATGGTTATATTAATTTTCTTGTACCTATGGTGATATTTTATTTTTAGTATTCAAAAGAATTCAAATGAATATGGTGAACATTTGTGTTTGGCGCGAATTTGAAAATTTGATTTGAGTCTTAAATAACCAAATGTGTATGGAACGTAAAATTAATTCAACACATTCATATATACTACTGTGTCCAAAAAATAAGGTGGCATATGAATTTAAACTGCGCGCGTCGAAGGATTTGGAAATTTTTCTTTCTTTTTAGGTTGGTAGTACTGTCAGTGACATCTTTTTGAAATTTCATGTCAAAATAGATTCATAGTGTTTGAGATACGCGTCGTTTTGTGAGCTGCTAAAAGAGCGTTTTTCGTTTTTTGCGATGTCGAAATTTATTGAGCAAAGAATTTGCATTAAATTTTGTTTGCGGAATCAATTTTCTGCTGCGGATACGTTGAGGATGGTGCAGAAAGCCTTTGATGGTGAGGCTATGTCTAAAAAAAATGTTTACAAGTGGTATAGTGATTTCCAAGCCGGCCGTGAACGTGTCGAAGACGAAGAGCGTTCTGGGCGACCATCAACCTCAACCGATGAAGCTCACGTCCAACAAATCAAAGATTTGGTGTTGAAAAACCATGTTGAAAGGCTCAGTCAATACCATTTTGAAGGATGCTTTGGGCCTCAAGCGCGTCAAATCTCGACTGGTACCGAAAACATTGAATTTTTTGGAAAAAAGGCGTCGCGTTGAAGTGTGTGAAACAATGCTTTCCGACTACCAGGATGTCATGAAACGCATTATAAATGGCGACGAGACTTGGATCTATGCTTACGACCCCGAAACAACCGATTAATCGAAAAAACCGCGCCAAAGTCGCTCAAAAATCAAGGTCATGTTGACTGTTTTCTTCGATTATCGTGGTGTTGTGCTTTATGATTTCCTTCCAACCGGCCAAACAGTCAACAAGGAATATTATTTGAACGTTATGCGTCGTTTGCGTAATGCTATCCGCCTACCTACCGCACTCGTAATTCGTGATCATTTCGCCAAAAACAAAACCCATATCGTTCCGCAACCACCGTCTTCACCTGATCTGGCGCCGTGCGACTTCTGGCTGTTCAACAAGCTCAAAAGACCGCTCTGGGCACACCGTTTTGATACGATAGAGGAGATTCAAGCCGCAGCGAAGACGGAACTGAAGGCCATCCCGGAAAATGACTACAACCAGTGTTTCAAAGATTGGAAAATCCGTTGGCATAACTGCATTGCATCGGGAGGGCATGAAATTGATTTGGAAGAATAAATAAAGAATTTTCAAAATAAATACAATGTCACCTTATATTTTGGACAAGTAGTAGTATGTATCAAAATGTGATTCAACACGTTCTGTTTTAAAAATGCTTTAAAAAAGAAACTGCTGAATATTTTCTCAAATTTCTTTTTTATTTGAAAGTACAAACCTTCCGGTTAATAATGGAAAATAATTTCATTCAAATGGCTGCCTCGGCTGGCCATGCAGTAGCCTACACGATCGGTCCAATTTTTAAGCACATTATCGATTGTGGCTTCACGAATATTGTCCTTTAAAGCGTCAATTGTCTCTGGCTTGTCGACGTAACACTTATCTTTGAGGGCACCCCACAAATAATAGTCCAACGAGGTCAAATCGCAGCTCTGAGGTGGCCAAATGACATCAGCTCTGCGGCTGATAATGCGATCTTCAAAAACAGCACACAGTGGCACGTAGCGCCGTCCAGTTGAAACCAAATGTTGCCAATATCGTCCTCTTCAATTTTTGTGAACAAAAATTCATTCAACATGGCCCGATAACGATCGCCATTGACTGTAACGGCCACTCCTTGCTAATTTTCGAAGAAAAATGTCCCAATTATGCCCCTGGACCAAAATCCACAACAAACAGTGACTCGTTTTGGGTGCATCGGCTTTTCAATGTATGCGTGCGGGTTTTCTGTGCCCCAAATGCGACAAATTTGCTTGTTTACATACCCGCCAAGATCAAAATGAGCTTCATCTGAAAAGATGATTTTTTTGGCAAAATCGGCATCTTCTGTAAGTCGATCGCAGGCGATCAAATGCGACAATGTATATAATCGATTTACATTCATCACGGAGGAAAGTAAACAGATTGGTTATTTCATGGAGATGGGTTTTGCATTTCTGCTCAGGCTTATGCAAATGGGATGGTATGACTTTTCACATATGCCTTTGCACGAGATTGTGTCGGATGAAGTGCTTGATTGGGTGCTATGTCCATATCGATGGAATTTGTTTAGTTAGTTTGTTGTTTTTTTTTTATTGTTTTGATTATATTTCGGGTTTTGTTTGTACATTATTTGCGCCAAATATTCCCCATTATGCAATTAACACTGTTCACGTTTGTTCGTAGTAAATCGAAGAATATCGCAAATGCAGCAAATATTCGCGAATATAACAATGTGCGTACGATAAGGTTGCTTGGAAATGATAAGAAAAGCAATGGAACTTAATTGGAACAACGACACTTTGAGCGATTAACCCTTTCAGTAATTTTTTACCATATGGCAACACTTTTTTAAGCGCCCAAAAACTCATACAAAATGCTGTCATTTTCTTAGAAAACTATTTTAACGGTTAACTTACGATCTCAATTTGCTTGTCTCTGTATGAATGACGCTAATAAAGAGAAACCCCGTTGGACTGAAAGGTGACAAATTTTGCAAATAATTTCAATGGCTCATTAAAGCGGCAAGCGTTTTCTTTTAAACTTTCTTTGATAACGGGGCAAATTTAACAAGGACATTATTTTTTTTTATCAAAGTACCTTCTTTTTCTTGAAGCTTTTACAGATTAAAAAATAAATTTGTTGATTTTGCCGCCCCTTATGTACGTTGAATGTTTTCTTACCATACCGTAACAAATGATCTTTGAGTAGCTTATACTTCTTAAATCCCAATGTTACCATATGGTAACATAACGTGTTTTGAGCGCGTTTTTATTTGAAATTGACTTTCAGCAAAATGTGTTAAAATGTGGGAAGATGAAATAGAAAAGTTGCTACTAGATTTTGCGGACTCTGATTTGTCGGATGAAGAAGAATGAATTGAATTTAGATGGAATTTGGGACAACTTGAAGCTGAAGAAAGACAGCAGACAACTAATACAAAGGATCAGGTAAGTGGAAACTTGCAATAAAATGATATTGGGTATTCGGAAGAGGAAATAGAAGAAGAATTAGAAAATTCCAGTCAGCCCTCTTCATCAGCTGGCAAGTACAGAAGAACACTTAGTATCATTTTTATCCGCGAAGTTTCTAGAACAGGGTTTTTGCGTACACCAATTCAGTATTTTAAAGAACATTTTAATGAAGATGTGTATAAGAAAATTCTTTTTATTACTGATCACACAAATTTGACCACTGAAGGAAACCTGATCAACATCAAATTGATCGAAATCAAAACAATTGTTGCTATGCTACTCACGGTGGGAATAATTAATTATCTTAGGACAAGTATGTTTTGGGGGACAATACCGTCTATTTCGAACTCAATGGCCAGAGCAACATTCTCAAATTTGCAGAAAAAGAAGATAAAGATGATAAGCTTTGGAAAGAACGTCTTCTTCTTGATGCCATAAAACAAAAACACATCGGAATATCGAAAAAAGAGAATTTTTGCGTGGATGAGATGATGGTGCCGTTCAAAGGAAGAACGGCATTTTTGAAAATGTTCATGCCGAAAAAACCTATAAAATGGGGATTGAAATTGTTTGTTCTTTGTAAGTCTGATGGTGTGATTCACGATTTTGAAATCTATCAAGGTAAAGGCATAATTGCTGGGTTTTCAAATATGAGTTATTGCTCTGGTATAATAGGACTACCGGTTGAAAATGTCGTTTTTTTTCTCAAAAATCAATGCTTTATTGAGGAAAAATAGATATAAATTTAATATTCAAAGTATTGCCCATCGCTAGCCACACATTTTTCCCATTTTTCTGGCAATTCATTTTAAACAATTCGACCGGTTTGGCCGCAATCCACGAATCGATCCATTTTTTGACATCATCGAAATGACGGAAGTGCTGGTCAGCCAGGCCATGTTGCATCGATCGGAAAAGATAGTAATCGGTTGGCGCAAGGTCTGGACTATACTGCGGGTGGGGTAGGACATATCATGTGAGCGTTTCAAGGTAAGTTTTGACGACATTTGCAACATGTGGCCGAGCATTGTCAAGTTGCAAAATAACTTTATCGTATCTAACGACCGTTTCCGGCCGTTTTTCCTTAAGTGCTCGGCTCAAACGCATCAATTGTCATCGGTAGACCTCAATTCAATATTTGCTGAGCGACGTTAAGTGATTTTGCAAGTTCTTCTTGCGTTTGTGACGGATCTTGATTGAGCAATACCTCCAACTCATGGTCTTCAAACTTTTTCACCTGGCAGGGGCGTTCTTTGTCTTCGGTGTCGAAATCACCATCTTTGAACCGCTTAAACCACCGCTGACACATTCTAACATCTGTAGCATAACCCGGGTAAGCTTCGTTAAGCAATTGATGCGCTTCGGTTGCTTTTTTCTTTAAATGAAAGAATCATATTAAAACTTCCCGCAAATGTTGTTTTGATGGCACGAATGTAGACATTTTACGGATTTACAAAAACTTGTGTGTTTTCACTAATGACCAATAACCTAGACTGAAATAATTAGACAATGACATGAAGTTTCTGATGTGACAGCTGTCATGGTCAAAATTCACCTCAGAGTAATAGATATGAAGTTGTCTGCTATAACTACATTTTCAACCGGTAGTCCTATGCGATTAGCTGAAACAATACCCCATTTTAAAAGTTACAAGCTGTATTTCGATAATTATTTTGCTGGGCTGGAGTTACTTATCATGTTAAAAGAGCTGGGCATATGGGCAACTAGTACTGTCAGAGCTAATCGAATGGGAAAAGTTGTTTTGAAGTCAGAAAAAGATCCTCGTAAAGTCGGTATATGAGTCGATATGACTACCGAATTGAAAAAGAAAACAACATTTTCATCATAACGTGGCTGAACAACGGTGTTGTACAGATGCCATCCACGTTGTATGGAGACGAATATGTGGATGTAGTTAATCGATTAAGCCAAAAAGAAAAAAATGAAAAGCGATATACCACGACCAAACATTGTGAAAATGTAAAATAAAAATATGCGAGGAGTAGATAAGGTGGATTTTCTCCTATCCTTATACAGAATAACAAAGCTGTGGTATCAAAATGGCGCAAAGTGCCAATTACCTTAAAAAAATCGCATAAAAAAAATGTAACGAGCCAGAACAGATACTAACTACTTTTCAGAAATGCTGCAAGCCAACTGTAAGGAACTGCAAGGAACTGTCTCAATTTTTGCAAATATGTGAAGCTCAGGGGTTGAGAAATGAAAAGTTTAATAAAATGTTATTTGCTCTTTATTCTATTTAAATTGGTTCAAATAATTCATCTGTTTCAACTTTGTCTATATATACATAGGCTCCTTCCGGACCCAGTACTTTATGCAGGTTGCCCAAATCTTAATGCCTTTCTAAAAATTTTCACAAATTCCACAGTTATAGTAATAAGAGTTTTCATTGGGCTGCATGCAATATGATTAGACATCCTGATTTCTTTTAAGTTATTTTGAAGTCATAAGCAATCGAATTGAAGTCTTTTGCTTACGTTCTATATTATTTAACAAGAAATTTTATGATTCAAAGTATCGGTACGATTACAACTGCTGAGACTGAGCTCTGTATTTTGGAGAATAATTCAATCGTATTCTTACGAAAATTACTTACAAGCTGATGGTTCTGAGGGGATCCTTTGACAATATCCGAAAGACTTCAAAGCTGCATAAGGTTTGAAACCTTGACCTTTTTGTCAAATGACTTAAAATATAAAAAACTGATATGAAATCACTGAAAGACTTCAACCTACTTTATAATAATTTCAAAGAGTTCAAAATAACTCAAAATTTAGTAACTTCAAAACTTAAAAACTAAATTGCAAAGATTAGATTATTTTATAGCTCTACTGGTAACACTGGTTGGAGACAAAAAGATGCTGAATTTGTGATTGTTTACAAATTTCTCGGAAGGCCATCATACTTGTATAAACGATTGAGACTGCTTTGCTCCAACAAGTTCATCAATAAGATTTTACAATAAATAACTCGCCAAAATAAACAAAAATATCGGTTTGGTATGTGCATTTGTTTTTGTGTACCTTTGGGGTCCAAAATCTTACGAAGACTGTGATATGATTTTAGCATAAATTTCGCTCATTACGAAATAAATTGGGAAGCTACTTTGACTTATGTTGTTTACCATCCTAAACTTGTTTTTATAATTTGCCCATAATTAATTAACACTTAATAATGAATGCCTGAAGCCCACGCAAAATATTTTGTCTGAGATGGAACAGTCTATCTTGAGTGTTGTGATAAAACTGCTGATCATTTAGTTTGAGGCGTCCCCGGTAGTCAGTTCGTAGGGTGTTATTTTTTTTCAATAATAGTAATTATCAAAATGTGTCCGCTGAGAAAAACAAACCTCATTTTACTTTTGACATTTTTGGTATTATTTATGTTAAATAATATTGTCGATGGATCGCCAGTACCAGATGTATCAAACTCAGCCAAGCAAACGCGGCCGTCAACTGGGACATCAGTTCTAAAACCACCTGGTAGCCCTAAACAGGTTTGTCCTACTAAGCCGCCGACTACACCAGCCAGCAAGATACCTTGTCCGGTGCCTCTGGACGAATCAGGCAACTGTCCAGTGCAGTACTTGAGCCCCCTCACTCTAAAGACAATCACCGGATGACCTCATTCCTGGATACAATAATTAGTTTATTTTGCAGTTGTTAAGTTCGGCTTATACGTAAATAATTAGTGTTTATATTTTTTGAAGTATTTTGAAGATTTAACTATAAATATATATTTTATTCAAAATTTGAAAGTTGATTAAATCATTGCATTTTGAAGAAAGGAATGTGTTTTTTTTTTGTTCATTTTGGATGTGATCTGTCAAAAGTGATAAATGTGGCGTGGATGGTTCGAGAATATAACATTCCAACAATTTTTTTCAGTCGTCCCAATGAATTTCTCTCCGGATAAATGAAATTCATTTGCATTAAACCATTTTCGAAAGTGTTAATCTTTGCCTGCTTAACTCGTATCATTTTCACTCTCTCTTGCGTGTGGTTAACCATGGCTTAGTGATGGATGCGTCTGACTGCTGATGATATGATGTCAAGTCCGAATTTGGGGAACCACATCTACGATATTTTCACGGCATCCCGTATCCTCCTGAGCATAAGCTTGAGCCGCTTTAACTCCTTCATTATCGGCGCATAAACATTAACCGCGTGTTAGTAAGACAAAAATATACCTCACATCTGTGAACGTGAACTCACTTTGGGTGAGAGCCATGATGGCAATATCATCTGCATATTCTAACAGTGGATTAAGAAAGGATATTTCCTGCCACCTTCTGGGCTTGGTAAAGGTCGTGTCATGGCTTTGTTCACCTTTATTTGGCTAATTATTTGGTGCATGCAGCCTACCAAAGTATCGCCACCATGCTTGAAAAGCTTCGCTGGTAGACCATCAGAGCCGACGGTCTTGCTAGAATAAAAAGATCATTGTAACATAATTCCTGCAATTCCAAAAAATTCCAAATAGAAAAATTATATAAAAAACATTTTCCCCAGTGCTTCCGGAAAATATCGGGTCCAAGTAAGCAGCTGTATTTTTATTAATGTTTTCTTACTTTGTCCAAAAATTATGGATAACATATTTGGATGTGATGCACAACCTAACTTACAAGCAAGACGTATCATTTCAACCAACAGAAAAAATATACCACGAATTGAGCGAGTGCAATAAATTCCATACGAAATTTTCCGTCTCTAGTCAGGCTCAAACCAAAATGCATCCGAGCTTCAAACCCCAACAAAATGGTTAAGGCATTAAACTAAAACTCAATTGCGGTATTTTCTACAATGCAGTGGATACATTTTGATGTCCCAAATGCCGCACTCACACTTGCACTATTGGGCGAGAACGAGAATTACAAGACTCAAATTCAAAAATGGAATAAGTTTCAAAAAAGCTTTTCACATCGACCATCAATAGCTTGGCCAGTAATAAAGTGAAGCGAGGCACCCACTGGCCTATCATTATCCAAATGGGATTTGGTTTTCCTGTGTAGTTCCTTCGCATACACACAAGAGTATGCTTCAACTGGATGTTTCTAAAAGGGTCTCAAATTATGCTCTCGAAGATTAATCGATTTTGATTTTATTCCTAGCTGGTGGCACTCTACATTCATAGTAAATTCCAACTGCAGTGGAGGTATGATATTTGCAAACGTAATCGGATTCGTTCAGAACTAAAAACGCCGAGAGTAACAAGGATATGAACAGGACATCCAAGGAATGTATGCTTTGTCTAATTCTGTGGTAACAAATTTCGGAGAAGTGCCAGAGCTCATGTGTCTTCTGTGCAAACACCGTCATTGGTATTTTGATTATGTTCTGTAGGGTTTCATAGAACAGAATGAAAGTATCAATCCATAATTATTTTTTACCCGAAAGCAATGTTAAAAAGCATGGCTAAATATGAAGTATTTTTTACATTCGCTTTAAATGTTGTGTAGTAAGTTTCAGGAACTTTTATTTCGTAATCCTTTCATCAATTTAATTCATGAACCTACACCTGCACGAAAAATTTCAAACCTTCCTTGATAATTTCAAGTTCTCAATTTCCCTGTTCACCTGCATACAGCAGAATACCTGGTGCTGCTAGTATGTCTGATTTGTAATTTCCTCGGACGTCCTTGCGCCTTGTATTTCAGTAAACCGTAGAGTAATCTACTATGTCGCTCAGAGGTATCCGGCATTCCTTGTAAAACTAGGGTGTAGTTTATATACCAGCGAGGAATGTTACGTAGGTATGACTGTCAGTGAAAATGAATATTTGCTCTACGAAAATGTCATGACAATCCTTTGCTTTGCGGCCTGATGTAGCATTGATATTAGCTCTTTAGACTACAGTGGTGAACCTCACAATTTATGTCTTGTGAGGATATACACATCGGCGTGTATGGAGAAGGAGTCATCGGGTCTAAGAAGAACCTAAATCGAATAATTATTTCCCACGAGAGACCTAAGTTTTATTGTTGTGGGAAAAGTTGGCTTTCGATATCAGGTAATCAAAAAAAAAAACGTTTTCCATAACTTGGACAAGTTTTGCTTTTAGTTTGTCTAAAATGTCAGAGGGATGCAAATGAAGGAAGCCAATAAATGACCTTGGTCGGTTTAGAATTTAATCTTATCAAATATCATCGCCATGTGGAAGACGACCGTAGTGTAATCCAGATTTAGATTTTGACGGTAGGCGCCAACAAAGGCAAGATGTGTCTATTTTTACCAAAACTGTTTAGATGCTCCGATATATCGGAACTGAGTAATTTTTGAAAACTTCTGGTAGCTGCCAATCAAAATGTTGGTTTAAGTATGATGAAGTATATTTTATGTCGAAAAAGTTTCCGTGGTCATAAACAGTAAAGGGGGAAAAGTTTTTTTTATGCCAAGCCATCGTTTGATTATTTGTGTTTTTGGAATCGAAGAAATAGTCTTTTCTGTCGTGTTTTTTTTTTTTTTTTTTAAATAGTGCTCAAGTGCTCAAGGGATTTGAAGTACCCTTAAAGTGTTTTTTACACAGCACGAGCAGAAGCGGAAGGGAGAGAAAGGAGGTACCAGTGCACATTGGTTTTAAATTGTTGTAGGTTGCAGTGCAAAGGAAAAATAGAGCGAGGTAACGCATTCCACATGCGCATTGTGCGGCTTATAAAAGAATTTCTAAATTTCACAGTGCGCCCGAAAATAGGCTTTAGGGTAAACTGATGAGCATTCGATGATGTACGGGTGTTGCAAGTGAATTTCTGGAGGGGCGGAATGCAATTAGCTATTTCGACGGAGCATTGGTGGTAGAAATAGCGATAAAACAAAGTCAAACAAGACACATTTCGACTGTGTTCCAGTGAGTGAATTGTTTCCGATATGTTGTCATCGTCTATGAGTATTGTCGCTCGCTTTTGAATCCTATCTAGGAGTTGCAAGGTGGTCTTGGGTGCACCTGCCCAGATGTGAGCGTTGTACTCCATTTTAGGCCGAATAAAAGCCTTATAAATTATGGCTAAATCAGAAGGGGTAAACAACTTTTTGGACCGGTTTAGAAAACCTAAGTATTTCGCTGCATTCTTGGCTATATCGAATATGTGGTCATTCCAACGTAGGCTAGAATTGACGCACATACCGAGCATTGAAAGCTTTTCGGTTTCTTCGACGCAAATGCCATTCATGGACAATGGCTGGGTGTTAGGGTTTCGTTTTAATGACATAAGACAGCATTGGGTTTTGGAAGCATTAAATTCTACTCTATTGGCTTGTCCCCATTTGGTTATGCTGTCAATATCAGAATTTAATGAGTTAAGCATACGTTGTCGTTCGATGTCCACGTCCGAAGAGCAGGGGCGTGAATCATTTAACGCAAATGAGAAACTGAGGGTACTGTCATCTGCGAAGGAATATATTGGATAAGATGTGATAGACAAGAGATCTTTAATGAAAATTAAAAAGAGAGTCGGAGACAAAACTGAGTGCTGCTAGAACTTTAAAGGCTAAAATGAATATAAATTGCGTAATGTAATCTTTTCGTAATACTTGTTTTCGTTAAAGTATTACACTTACTAACAATAAAAACAGTTTCTTTTTTAAAAGTGTTTGAACTCTCAAGAATCTAGGTTAACCAAAAAAAAAAATTGACAAAAAATTTGAAAACTTATTACCGGCTGGTTTTTGTATCCAAATTTACTACTGTGTCCAAAAAATAAGGTGACATATGAATTTAAACTGCGCGCGTCGAATGATTTGGAAATTTTTCTTTCTTTTTAGGTTGGTAGTACTGTCAGTGACATCTATGTGAAATTTCATGTCAAAATATATTCATAGTGTTTGAGATACGCGTCGTTTTGTGAGCTGCTAAAAGTGAGTTTTTCGTTTTTTGCGATGTCGAAATTTATTGAGCAAAGAATTTGAATTAAATTTTGTTTGCGGAATCAATTTTCTGCTGCGGATACGTTGAGGATGATGCAAAAAGCCTTTGATGATGTGGTTATGTCTAAAAAAAATGTTTACAATTGGTATAGAGATTTCCAAGCCGGCCGTGAACGTGTCGAAGACGAAGAGCGTTCTGGGCGACCATCAACCTCAACCGATGAAGCTCACGTCCAACAAATCAAAGATTTTGTGTTGAAAAACCATCGATTATTGATTAGAGACCTTGCTGATGAAGTTGGCTTATCGAAAGGCTCAGTCAATACCATTTTGAAGGATGCTTTGGGCCTCAAGCGCGTCAAATCTCGACTGGTACCGAAAACATTGATTTTTTTGGAAAAAAGGCGTCGCGTTGAAGTGTGTGAAACAATGCTTTCCGACTACCAGGATGTCATGAAACGCATTATAACTGGCGATGAGACTTGGATCTATGCTTACGACCCCGAAACAACCGATCAATCGAGCGAATATCGTGCCAAAGGAGAGCCGAGACCAAAAAAACCGCGCCAAAGTCGCTCAAAAATCAAGGTCATGTTGACTGTTTTCTTCGATTATCGTGGTGTTGTGCTTTATGAATTCCTTCAAACCGGCCAAACAGTCAACAAGGAATATTATTTGAACGTTGTGCGTCGTTTGCGTAACGCTATCCGCCTACCTACCACACTCGTAATTCGTGATCATTTCGCCAAAAACTCAACCCATATCGTTCCGCAACCACCGTATTCACCTGATCTGGCGCCGTGCGACTTCTGGCTGTTCAACAAGCTCAAAAGACCGCTACGGGGACACCGTTTTGATACAATAGAGGAGATTCAAGCCGCAGCGAAGACGGAACTGAAGGCCATCCCGGAAAATGACTACAACCAGTGTTTCAAAGATTGGAAAATCCGTTGGCATAAGTGCATTGCATCGGGAGGGAATTACTTTGAAGGTTATGAAATTGATTTGGAAGAATAAATAAAGACTTTTCAAAATAAATACAATGTCACCTTATTTTTTGGACACAGTAGTAAATATTAAATATGAAGACTGCGTTCAACTTCTTCTGACACGAATGCTCCTATGGATCGATTTATGTCGTCCAAGACTCTGGTGGATTATATTTAATTCACCACGAGCGTTCCCAAGAATGCGTCATGTCTGTTGAAGTAAATGCTTCCGAGGATATAGATTTGTCTATTCGACGCCAATCTGAGCTCTGAGCGCGTTTACAAGGAAGATTTTGAGGGCCTAAAGTCGTAAAAGATCGACTTGAGCAACAATTGAAGCCAATGGACCACCGTTTACATTACATCGTACGTTCGATAAAGATGCAGTAAAATAATCCAGCTTAATCATATAAAGGTATGAGGCTTAGTTTAAGTTGAATGGTTATGTAAAGAAGCAAAATTGCAATTTCTAGTTTTAACACAATCGAAACGCGTTTCCCTGCTTGTGGGTGCTTTGGCTCAGTGGTAAGTGTCTGCTTCTGTAAGTCGAAAGACAGATTTATTTGTTAGGTTTAGCTTAGAGCGCCCGCAGAGGGCCAGCAAGTTAGTATATACATAGTTATACATAGTTAAGTAAATTAAGCTTGTTTTAAGCATTTTTTGTCTAGCATGTTAGGTTATGAATTTAGAAATAAAAATGCATTCAAATTGCAAAAAAAAAAATCAAATTGAGTGTCTGCTTCTGAGCGTCGATACACGGGTTCAATACCGGGCAAGAACATCTGGCATTTTTTCACAGCTCCAACTCTCGCGAGTGACTGAAAATCACTCCGATGATTAAAAACTGTCAAGAAAAACCTTCTGGGGCAATTCGAAGTTGGTAAAAAAATGAAGGCACAACCCCTGCCATTTGCGAAAGATGTAAGACACCATCAAAGGGGCTGTTGCGCCACCAACTGTTTAGTGCTACTTGCACTCTGGAATAGCTCGAAAAGCATGGGTATAGGAAAGCAAAAGCGTGAGTGTCACTCGGTAATTGATTGCAACGCGCTCAACTGTAATTTTATTTCAGAGGTTTAACTCTCAGACACATTTGCATCTACCCATACTAAAAATATCCAACCCACCACAGAATTCAGTTTTTTTCAGAGTTGAGTCCACTGATGTGATTGAAGCCTTCATAAACGTGAAATCTAAGACCGTAGAACTCGATGGTGTTCATCCGGTGTTTAAGAAAGCATTTCTCCCGAACCTTTGGCCATTTATAACGCACCTTATTAACTCGGTCTTTACTACATCAGTTTTTTCGTCACATTGGAAAGACGCAAAAGTCATCGCCTAAAGAAGGTCGTTAAGATGAATACAGACCCATAACCATTCTACCCTTTCTCTCTAAGGTCTTCGAGTAACTTATGCAAAAATTGATCAGCTTATATTTAAGCGATAATCAATTGCTTTTTGCTTGTCAATCAGGCTTTCGCCCAAAACACAGCTGCACCACGGCTCTCCTTAATGTAGTAGACAATTGATAAAAACTACTCTTCGTTTCTAGTTCGACTCGATTTCTCCGTGGCTTTTGATACCATCAGCCATTGAAGTCTTTGTGAAAAGCTTGCTAGATTTTACGGTTTCTCACCCCATACAGTAAAACTTATTTCATCACCACGAGGGGTTCCTCAGGGTTCCATATTAGGTCCATTGCTCTTTTGTCTTTACATTAACGAAATTGGAAATCGATGAATGTATCGTACCTATTAATGACGATTTACAAAAAGTCTTTGATTGGGGATAATCCAATGGTCTTATACTATATCCTGAAAAACAAAATTTATTGTTATTTCAAAAAGAAAATCGCTAGATCTGTCCCACTTTCCTCCAATTCTACTCTAATACTGTGAACAATCTAGGTATCGTTTTTAATCGAAACTTAACGTGGGTTGACCACATAAATAAGATTGTTGGAAAAGTATATAGCGCTCTCCGTCACTAAGGACAACACCTCTTTAAAGACCTGAAACATGATTGGAAAAACGTTTGCGGTTCCCATTGTGATGTACAACTGCGAGTTTTTTGCAGATTGCGATTCAACAGGTCGTAACATTAACAGCCTGAAGAGATACGATCACTTGTTTCGTTTCTCATGTTTCGTAAAAGCCGCTCGGTTGTGGAATTGTCTCCCGAATCACATCAGAGAAACAGGTAGTAAAGTGAGATTCCGTAAAAAACTGCAGTCCTTTCTTTCCTCCTCTTAGAAGAACAACAACATTAACCTAGCCAACATTAATAGTGTGACCTTTAACTGAACTTTCTTTTTTATCTTTTCACTCTTACAATTTTAATTTAATACTATTTAATTTTAAACTTTAACGTAAATTTTCAATCTTTACTTGTAACTTTTTCCTTTATCTTATGTATTTGGCTTCTAATGTGTATTCAACATTTAGCTGTACATATATAAATAATATATATTGAAGCTTCGTGTACAAGCCTTTTTAAGAAAAAATAAATAAAATAATAAAAAATAAAGACAAGGTACTTCAAAAATCACCAAAACAAAGCCCAAATTGACAACTCGATATTAACTTGCTACGATAGATCCCAAATGCATTTGCGATTTTTGAGACAAACTATAAGCATGTTGGTTAGAGTGCGAATAGAATTTCCGAACTAAAGGTGGTACGAAACCCTTCGTGTGCGTGTCCAACTCGCACTTAGACGCTTTTTGGTCCTCATTTGTTATCATAAGTTAAGAAAACCCTCATTTGAAACCCATTTTCGAGGGTCTAGCTGCATACGAAAGCGTGATAGTAGGAAGCCATCCCACAGTCGATACAACGTTAAAAGAAAAAAGACGATAATTAATTCATTCGGACAGTTTGAAGCTTTCTGATGCGTTGTGGTGCCACTTCTTGTTCCACAGTTGCAGTGGAATTCGTGTTCGATGAGAATTGAAGTTTTAAGTCGCAAGCCGTTCACATTTTCATGCGCCTAAAAGTGGCTTAGATAAAATTCTATAAAAATTCTTGTTCCGGCAAAAAAAAATACACTGCAGGCCAAAAGATTGAGGTCTACTTAAGCTTTTGCCTTTCCTTCTTTGAGATTCTTCACGTCTTCTTTAAAGAACTCCTTTAGAACCTAAATCCAGTGGAAAGTTCGTTAAAGATATGTACCAATGTACCATTGAACGATACGGTCATATCAAAAGTTTTGAGGCTCAGAGCTATAACTGCACGAGGAGACTTAAAACAGCAAGTCCATGTTAGGTTGGTGTTGACAAAAGGAAAAGGAATAGAGACAGATACCTTGATAGATTTGCATCCAGTAAACTGGCACTCAAACAAAAACTTTATGGACGTGTCAACTCTTAATGTGCATGCTACGTATTTCTTCAGTACTCTTCTTTTTATTTGTATTTATTTTATAGTTAACAATTGTAATCAAAATATATATTCTTTTTTTAATATTTGTTAAACTTTGTATTTGTGTATGGTGTTAGGCTTTATTTGTTTATGTTTACTAACAACTAACACCACGCTAAATGATGACTGTGACAAGATGGGTATTACTCTCTGAGTAATACTGTCACTTACAATGCTTGTTTTATAAGCAGTACTGATAGCGTTAGATAAATTCATATATTTTTCACGTAAAAGTTTATAACACCGTTTTGTGAAATAAGTTTTGAAACAGAATGGCTATTTGCATTACAAAAAATTATAAAATAACAAGAACAGCGCAAGAAGTTGCACGAGGAAAAGAGGCGGTATTCTTAAAATTTACTTTAGATAAAATCATAGCTTAACCTTGCACAAAATTGGGCAAATGCACTCGAACTAGTAGACCCGTTCAACATTTCATAAGCTTCGAGCGCGGAAAGAAAACTTTTTTCAAAGTAAAGAAAGTGTATTTCGCGAAGAATTGGACACCTGGTTTTTATTTATCTTAGACTAAACATATTGCAGAACACAGGAACACACTATGAAGAATAAAATTAAGCTCGAGCGCGGAATACACATTGAATATTTACGGCTCCAAGATCTTCTCTCAAATAATTATTGGACCCATTTGTTTATTAGGGACATCATTGCTTCTTTCATTAAGGTGAAGCGATAAGATTGCGGAAGATGCACGTTGACACCGCTCTTTAAATAAACATACCATGACTAAGTATGTAAATGAAAGTATTTTTTTTACTATTTTGCGTTTAAAAGTCAAAGTTTAATAATTAAACAAAATATGAGAAATTTTTTTATATTTCGAGTTTGATATACTATATAATAAATATTTGTATATTTTACACTTCATATGAAGCTAAGATAACAAACAAAATGATTTTCTTTAATTTAACGTATTTAAAAAGTTTTACACAAAACCATATTGAATCTTAAGCAGTTTTTCTGGTTGCCTCTTTTTACTTTTCTGATCAGCAAATTTTTTTTAAAATACCAGATTTTGTTTTGAAATGTGCATGAAACTGTCCATATGATTTATTAATGTTATCCTTTACTATAGGAATGTAATTAATTTTTGTAAGGCTCGCCCATTGAAAAATTTCAACTTCAGAGATTAATTGACACCACTGCTCCAAATATTCCTAACTAGTCTTTCCGGCAAGATTCCCGGCGTATTTCTTTTTCTTATCGAGGCATGTTTCCTTAAGAAGCTCATATGATCTAAAATACAAAATTCATTAGTTCGTCTATAGAGATTAATTACAAAAAAGATTGTGAAGTACAAGTAACGTCGAACCATGAACTTCAACTGATACTGAAAAAGAAATAAAAACTGTACGAAACGAATTCATTATGTATCATTTGGAGTATTTGATCCAAGTTCGAGGTTGTTGGTATAACACAAAACGAACAACTTTCGCACCAGAGCACTGAACAAAAAAATAACACCGGACTTACGATTTTGGAATATGTCTTTTAAAGAGGATCAGAGTCTGGTTCGAGTAAAAACAAAATCATATTGGTAGAAAATTCTATGAACCTTTCCCAAAGCAAACAGGTTAAAAACCAAGATAGAAACACCATAATAAATATGATAAGGCAGTGAATGAAAGGTTCCGGGATCATTGACTCTCATCAGAATATGAGTTGTAAATTGCTGGAGCAGTATACCACTGGCAATAATTTACTTGTATAAATTGATTGTTTGTCAATCAGTGGCTTTTTCTTCTGAACACCGGTCCAAGCAATTGAGGATTGAAATTGACAAAATATTCACAAAAAGTTTATAGGAAGATAATAGTCAAGCTATATGCCTCCGTCACGCAGAAGCACGACCAAAATATTTTTACACTCAATGCAGCTTTAACGCTGATACAGAACATAAATGACATCAAATCTCCATTAGTTATCCAGTTCGGCACACCATCACTAGGACTTAACATCGTGGAATTCCAGTTTCAATTTCTCATTCCAAATAAAAATTGTTTGAGAATCTTTTGTCATTTGCTCTACTGTGAAGGCATAACAATGTCAGCAGAGTGACGCAAAACCTTCCGAAGCCAAACGCGCTTGCAAGTAAATCCTTTGGCGTATAAAATATTTATTGCGAATAATGATAACATAGGAAAATATTGAAAATATTTGAAATATAAATAAATTGAAACTTTCAATTCTAAATTGCTTCCTGAGTACAAAATGTTCCCTTGCCCGTGAGGCAAAGAAGTGCCCGTAGTGTCGAGAATATTGCTGCCGCTGAGGCTTCAGTTGCAGAAAGCCCAAATGTGTCTCTCACATGTCGTTCTCAAGCGTTGGGCATCTCTGTGACGTCGTTGTGACAAATTTTGCGAAAAGAGCTTGGCCTACATCCTTACAAGATTAAATTGACGCAAGAACTGAAGCCGCTTGATCACCAGAAGCGTCGTATGTTCGTGAATTTGGCTGAGCAACAACTTGAAAATGATTCGGATTTTCATCGAAAAATCATCTTCAGCGATGAGGCTCATTTCTGGCTGAATGGCTCCGTCAATAAACAAAATATGCGGTAGTGGTCAGGTAGCAATCCACACGTACTCCATGAGTCATCATTGCATGCATTACGGTTTGGTGTGGTTTACGGGCCGGCGGCGTCATTGGGCCGTACTTCTTCCGTGATGATCAACACCAGCACGTTACTGTGAATGGGGAACACTACCGTTCAATGATAACCGAATATTTTTGGCCCCAATTGGATGTCTGACTTGGAGGACAGGTGGTTCCAACAGGACGGCGGAACAAGCCACACAGCGAATATCATAATCAATTTATTTGGGCGCCTCGGTCGTGCGATTTGACGCTATGAGACTATTTCCTGTGGGGCTACGTCAAGTGTTTGGTCTATGCCAACAAGCCAGCGACGATTGATGAACTTCGTACGAATATCGAACGTGAAATCGCAGCAGTATCGGCCGATTTATGATTGAAAACCGTCGAAAATTGGGTTCAGCGTCTGAACTGGCATCGAACGTACTTTCACAGGAATAAAGAATTTCATTAACATCTTAAACCTGTTTTATTTAAAAAAAACTTTTGTAACGCTCTTATTGAAAAACGCTTTACTTTTAATCCTATTTTTTTTTTAATTTTTTTAATTTTAACAAGATTGTAAATGGCCGAACTGATGTTGCCTCTCAGTACTGAACTTATTATTTAATTTGCAATAGCATAAACCTTTTCGTATAACAATATCTATTTAAATTATGAATTATATTATATGAATTATAACAGAGAAAAAAGTTCCTCTTAATTAATATTTTTACAAAGAAACTTAAAGCCTAAAATAATAAAACAAAAAAAAAAAATACAAAATGAAATAACTTAACGTAACTTAAACTAAGTGTCAGCTTCTTCCCAATCAAGCTATCAGTATTTTTCAAAGTTTGACCTCTCGTCATTATTTTTATCAGGTACTTTTAATCGTTTTTAAATACAAAATGAATAATACGTTGTTTTTTAATGTAAACTTACATCAATTACTGTTGCTAAAGATATGCGATTAATGTATTTTTGTTTGCTATGTAAAATTAAATTAATAATCACTTCCTCTGTTATTAAAAACAGAATTAAATTGCTGCACACACAAATTAATTACCTATGAGTACATTTTCCATCAAATTGTTAATTAACACAATCCACATCATATTTAATATTTGCTTGATACGAATTTATTTATTTGCTCGCCATAAATCGACAAATAATTAATAATAATAATTACAAACGCTCGATTTAATTCATTACGCATCCATGACTCGAATTAAATTGGTTCTGAGTGGATATTATTATTTGTTTATTGGTATATGTGACATTCCCCAACTAATATTCATGCTAATACACATAAAATTGTGCATACAAAAAATTGAACTCATTATGGATAAAAAAAAAAAATGGGCGGCTAGATAACAGAATTCTTATACAGCGTGTAGCTCATCACGAAAAAAATTCAAAGACGAAAACGTTGCTATATGCGCACCCCACAATCACATACGAAGCATCGCTTTCTCCAGAAATCGCAAGAGTCCATAAAATGAGGATCCAGAATTGCAGTAGCAAACTCTCAAATATTTGGGCATCAAATTTGACGTGTAGGCAGCAGCATCTTTAAATAAAACGCAAAATGATTTTGCTGATGGGACTTCTTTCTGCATATTCGCCAATGCCAGACAAGCTGACTCATAAAATGAGGAGTTGTCCTATTAAAAGCCAAACATAATTGATACTGGAGCTTGTCTCGCAACTTCTGGAAGAAAGCCACCATACGATGCTATTCCTACGGACGTTAAAACGGTTGGTAACAGTTTCTTTACAACCATGAAATTGAGTGTAAATCGCAAGTTATGTTGAGGCATTGTGAGGAAATAAAAATGTTCATCTTTCAAAAGATATCGATTCGAGGAAAACTAGTTACCTTAAGCTGTAGTTTTGAGCGAATGAAATATGGCACTTCATATTTTAAATGCGCACTTCTTATGAAGAACCCTTGAAAAGGCAGTGATTGAGTGGGAAAGAGGACTTTTATACAACACACAACTTTATTTGCATGAAAAATTTAAAAGGTAAATAAATTATAAAGTCGACCACACCACGAGAAAGCTCTGAGCAAAATAACGAGGTTGCGTAATGTCTCCAACGACTAGGTTTTATTAGGCACCGAACAAAAAAAGCGGCTCCATACAAATGCATACACTCACTTTGTGCTACTACTACACTTTCGCTGTATTTTCAGCCGCGGCCTCCTCGAAAGCAGTCAAAACTCAGATGAAAGTCCATTTGCTGACGAATCACGTGAGTCCACAAACAAGTAAGCTGCTTATCAATGTTGACGGGTACCCCACGACTTCCTAAAGAAAAAGTCATCATGAAAATTTATTTCCTTTGTGCCTATACATTCTACTCGTCCTCTGAAGGACTCATACTTTCGGTGATTTTCTTTCTGTTTTGAATAAAGAAATTTTGAGAGAAGAGTGCCTAGAAATCTTGAAAGTGGAAATATTCGGGAACAGCTTTGGTCATGGTTTCCATTAAAGAATCAAAACTTTACTAACTTATCAGCTTGGAGGAAATTGAAACTGTGCTCAAACTGTTTTATATCCTCATCATAGTTGTTTGGACAGACTGAATAAGAATCATTTGCCTAGAATAGCCTCTATCGAATTTCCGCTAAGATGTCGTTTGTTTTGCTATTTAACTCGAGATGGATGGACTCCTTAACTACCTCACTTATGATGATGTATTAAAGCTGATGTTCGACAGATCGATTTTTTGTCCACAGAGTTTGGTTTGTTTATTGGTTTCTTTATTCCTTAATTTGAAGAACAACTCATCCAGTCCATTCTTCAAAGATGCCACGCTGGATCCGACACTGCAAAAAAAGTATCGCCTATCTTGTTGAGCGGTTTTTAGTATCGACTTGAGTTTCGATAGTCTACTTGAGGATTTGGCGTGATGTGTAAATTTGGTCTCTTGTAGATTTGCAGGGCTTGAATACTCACTTATGTTGGCCAACTTTTGAATTAGAACAAAGCTTAAGACGTTCACAAGATATACTAGGAAGGATCTTGTAGCCGTCGATATGCAGGGATATGGCTATAACTGCCGCACGAGTAGGATCACTTTTTTTGTAGTTCAAAAAGAGTTCACTCTTCATGGCTGCTTCATGGTTGCTTCATGATCACTTTTAGTTCTTCTTCAGGGCGTGGCAGAAATCCTTAATGGGGTAGAGTCCAACTCTTTCTTTGTGTCTTTTCAGCTGCTGCAGCTTCTGTTTCCACAATTTCCCGCAAACTTAGGTACCTATTTTTAAGCCTATAGCAAGGCCTTTGATTTTTTTTTAGAAACTTAATTTTTTATGTCTGCTCCTCTACACTTCGAAATCCTTGGCATAGGCTCTTTAATTTTTGCAGAATATTGTTCTCTTCTCCTCGTGTAGCTCTGTACTCTTCCCTTGCTCGAGACTTTCTCATAGCATCTTCTTATGATGCCCTCTTTTTCAGCATGCATCCGACATTATGCCACATGTTTCTCGTCGAAGGAGGTTGGTAGCCTCAATTATGGTGCGATATTGTGGCTGGTAATGGATCATACATTTAACCCTCGGACTGTAACGCCCTTTTTACAAACACGAGTGGTCGTGCCCAGTCAGTATCCCCAGAAATAAACTGCATTTTTATAGTGTTAAAACATACATAGTATTTTAATATATTAGAGTAGGGCAGCAAAGAAATAAAAATTAATTATTTGAAATTTATAGCGTAAAGTGAAATATTATAAAAAATAAGTTAACGTATTTTCTCTTTAAAACACATTTATGTAAATAAGAACTTCTTTTTATAAATAAATTTTATTCTTCTTATTCTTGAACTATTCGCATAAAATTAGACTTAAAATTTACATGAAGCAAAAACTGAATAATAATAACAACAAAAAGTAAGGATTTTTATTTATCAAAGTGGCCCACATTTCTATTTGAATACAGGCATTCTGTTGTAGTATGAGTTGGACACACAGATGCCGGTTGCGGGGAATTTTTTACTTAATGGGGAAGATAAGAAAAATTTTTACTCAAATTTGAAAAAACCAAATGCATAGTAATTTATTAGTTATCTTCCAAAAAAAAAAATCGAGAAAAAGAGTAACGGCGTAAGATTTTGCAGCTGTAGCCCCCAAAGGCAAAAGAAAGGGTTAATTTAAGTTGTTGGCTGATTGCGAATTCGTCGTCGGATGCAAGCAAACATCTAGCGTAAGTGTAAGAAATCTGAAATTCAAAAACACAGCGAGGGAACTGTGAAAAAAAAATGTTAGATCTTCAATTTTACGGAAACTTACCAGGATCAACAGGTAAAAAAGATGAGATTAAAGAATGTGCATTCGCTGCAGTAAACAATTTTGCTATGAAAAAGTTTGCTGATTTGTTCACATTGCAAGCGAATATATTTCCGGACTCTGAGGTTGCAAGAAAATTAACTCTGTGCTGAAATAAGGCAATGATTATTGTAAAAATATGTGACGAGATTATACCAACTTGACCAAAAAGAATAAATACCGTGTGGCGCTCCCGTGGTTCCGATTTTTGTTTTGTTAAGTTGGTACATCTGTTGTTGATAGTTCCTTTAAATCTTAGCGTCACAGATTGACATTTGCAAAAGTTACGTAGGCAAGAGGACATCTATCTCTGTGTGCTGGCGATTTTTTACAATTTCAGGCAAGTGAATGACGTTTACCAAAAGAGCCGAGACAAAAAAAAAACACGTCGTCTTCAGTCGAATAAGAAGGCAATGCTGACGGTTTTCATGGATTACAACGGTGTAGTGCCAGAGGTCCAGACAGTAAACAAAGAGTATTATTTGGGCGTTATGAGACGTTTGCTTGAAGCAATTCGCCGAAAGAGCCTAGAATTGTGGGCAGAAAACTCGTGGATTTCGCACCATAATAACGCACAGTGCTATCATTATTCGTAATTGTTTGACGAGAAATGCAACAAAGACCGTCCAACATCCATCGCATTCACATGACTCCCTGTGACTTCTTTCTGTTCAATCTTCACGCGTTTCAGTAGCCGTGAGGAAGGAAAAATGGGCAGGAAGCACTGATGGACATACCGAAAACCGAATATGAAAAATGTTTCGAGGATTGGAATAAGCGCTGGCATAAGTTTGTTGCACTCAATGGGGATTATGCTGAAGTCAGTGTGAATAAAAAGCAATGCAGAAAAATATTTCGGATCTTGAAAAAACAATCAACACTTATGTATAAACTTAGAGTATTTAATTTTTTTTACCATAACATATTAACTTAAATGTGGAGATGCAAATGACGAGATTCTCGAAAAAAAGTGTATCTAAAAAAAATTGTAGATATTTTCAAAATTAATTTAGACGATCCATATGATTACCTCCCCTTAGGGGTAATATGATTCCTTTCAGAAAACTGAATGAATGAAGATATTTGCGGAATGAGTTAAGAAGAAATAGATGCATTTAAAATTAACTGAACAAGACGATCACCAGACATAGGTTCGAAAATACAACAATGTTGAATTTTGTAAACAAAATGTATGTTACAAAATTGTTCGAAAATCTGCATTGATCTCAAAGTTGAAAAGGAATGTATTGCTTTGCACAAGGATGGTACAAAAGTACCTTATATATATATATATTTTATTTTCGTTATCATTTTCTGTTTACTTTATTTAATATTAATAAAATTTAAAAATTATTATGGTTAATTGTTTTTTGCTTATTTTTTTTTTTTGTCAGTGCAATGTTAAATGTTTTTTAAGCTCCTACATTTTTTTAAATATATGTTTTATGTATAGAGAGGAAAGTTGATATTTTTTTAAAATGGACAAACAAGTGGGGAAAAAACGGATAGGGAATGGGGCATGTCACAAAAAAAAATCTGGCATCACTGGTTGAAAATACTAAATATTGACATTTGAAATATGACAGATGGATTTAAATTTTCTCTCTGTCCCTCTTGGACAATTGATACAACAATTTCTTCAACAATTTCTCATAGGCAGAAGCTCGTTTTCATCGATGGATGCACCCTGAAGAGGTAAAAATCGTTTTATGCACTCTCTTAGCCCTCGTGGCAAAGTCGTTATAGTTATTGCGTGATTGCAATTCCGGGCGACAAAGTTCAGAAACAAATGTTTTTATTATATCTTTTCGCTTCATTCTGTTCTGTTGATTGACTGTATTCAGTATTATTCAGTATACAGAATAAGTTCTTTTGACAAAGGAACACTTGTAAGCCAATTATCCATTGTCAAAACTCGACTAGTGCGACATATCGGTTGGATCAGTCGTTTGAAAACTGTTTTGGTTGTGGTGTCTTTATGAAAAGGTCCTTCAGGCTGTTTTTCCACATAGATCTGCATTTTTTTTCAAGTAAAACGCAAAAGCATCTACTAAAGAAAATAGTTTGCTAGTCAAAAATTGGCGAAACCGACAAGAACGGTTTGTAATTTGCCTCGCAATTTTTGCGAATGCTTCATGAAGCCATATGATTTGTTGCAGTTTGTCTGTCAAATTTCGCTCGAAGTGCAATCTCAGCGCCTTGAGTAGAAATTGAAATTGCTGCTTGGACATAGCAGCACGAAAAAAAAAATTCAAGAATGGTTCCATCAGTATCCAAAATCTCATGAATTGATGCAAGTGACGATTTGTGTAATCCAATAATATACATAAACCCAAAAAAACTTGCAATTCAATTGAGTTACTCAGCCCGAAGTCTCGTTCTCTTTCGTAATTTATTTGCATTGATGTAATTAATAATTATAGTCGTGCAATCCGCAGTGTCTCAAAATTTCTTTATCTGTGAACAATAACCGAGGTTCTAAAGGGCTGCCGATCTCGCGCAGCACTCTGTGGACCACATTGTTCTTTGACTATATTGTGCTGTCGTGTTGTGATAGCCTGCGGGTATGTGTGTTAGTGACGTCCTTTTGTCTTTCCTTGACAATATGAAAATTACAAATGGAAAATCATCTTCGTCGCTATCTGATGAATTTGATGGTTGAAGCCGTTTTGCTCCGACTGTGTGTCATATTAACTAATATCTTCCGGATAATCAATATTTTCTTCTTCATCCTCTGTACCCCCAATAATTACGTAATTATCCTTCTCCGACTATCGCAGAATTCGTTCACCCTGTCTTTCATCCATTTTTTGTTGCTGGAAGTAATCAAAAACAAAAGAGAAAAAAGCACTTAAAAAAAAAACGATGAAAAAGTGATAAAAATATTTCACATATCATATACCAGTCGTCGCGTGGCGTCTTTTCGAGCTTTGCCCACAAAACACGCCTGTACCTAACGGCGCGATGAAAGCTGACAGAGTTGGCGAGGGCAGGAGCTTCGAGTTTAAATCCTTTTAAGAACCTAACTAAAGTAACGAGTCTATAGAAACTTATGAAAAGGATGCAATTTGTATTTTTTTTTGCAAGCTTTGAAAGAACCCGCGAAGGCCCGAGGACCTTTATTCCCATAGGTCCTCTCTGTAGACTATTTGGGGTGTGCTGAAGCTCTAGAAGCCGAGCTCGAGCTGCTACTAAATATGTGTCACGATTGACATTAGCGTTAGATCGAAATTTAGTGTTCATACCTCCAGAATGCATGACAAGTGCCTTGCTTCAGACGGCACGTGATCTATGTGGTTCGCATTCCGACCATCTGCGGATGGCAAACTGTCTTTTTGTAAAAAAAATTTAGCTCAAAGTCTGTGCGTTTATTTTTGTCTTTGAGGCTGAGCTTTTCCAGAACTCCGCCAAGATTTTAGCATTGGAGTTCAGTACGATTACGACTGCTAAGGCTTCAGCTTTGTCCGTAGTGGGCGTGTGCACCTTAAGTTATATAAATTAAAAACAAAACAATCTATTCGTGACGCCACATTATCATAATTATCAAGCTTAAAATGCCCTGTGGCATCGTGAAGTGCTAACTACCCGGTGACACATTTTTGACGCAATGCTAGTCTAAAGTTGTACACTTCATAGTAACAACAGCGCCACGACAAGCAATTAAATGATAATTACAATAAAAAACAAAAATGCACGTAACAATTCATGAGTAGATAACCATAAAATAAGAGTTCAAAAAATCGATCAGTTACCTTCTCCAACGCAATCCCTTTAAAAAAAAAAAGAAAAAAATCCCACGCAGATGAAAGTGAAAGCACGGCGTCTCGTCTGAGACCAAATTGATGCCTTCAGTACGTACGTACGCTATGCTCAGTGTCATGTTCAGTTTTTGTTTTGTTTTGGTTTCTGGCAAAAGTGCAAAAACCTCAGAGATACAGCCCATGCAAATGATGCGTCATCGACCACCGGCATTACCAGTCAAATTATGCAATTGGCTTTACCGGACCTGTTGTGGCTGACTGAAGTATTAAGTAACAATTGTTCGACGTATATTGGAGCGCTAAAGTGCCACAGTGATTTCATGGAACCAACGCAACGTTGACTTTTCGCGTCCCAAAGTTTTGTCTACCCTTGCATAAGGTTTTCTCGAAACCGAAGCCGAAGTCGAAGAGTGTTTCTTCGAAGGATTGCCCAATCGAGGCAATGGTGGGTTATTCCAACCGCTGCGCTGATTCAAATTTGATTTTATATCCGAAGTCGAAGGAGTCAGAGCGAGAGAGTGGAATGGAAGCTAAACAACAGTCGCAGTGTGGTAATGAAGTATCTCAAGGCTTTGGGGCTTTTCTCGAGGTTTTTGTTGACGTCGACTCTCTGGCAATGGTAGGGTCGAACATGACAAAAATTACTTTCATATAAAACCTTTGACATACGTCTGCAGGGTACACAGTTTGTGACTGAAACTATTGTGAAGAAGTGTTAACTACTCCGCTGTGAGATAACTTGGGTGTGATACGAAAAGGATATACGCAACTTGCTGAGGTAAATTACATAATAAAAATGAAATGGAAAAAGGACAATGAAGTGAATTCCCTGTTTTTAAAAGTGAAAAGAAATAATTGATTTTAAAACTAGTGAAAACTTCTTAAAATTTAAATAATTTATTTATGTGATATTCTGGTGATAATGCAAGTCCTTTAAAGGACTTTATGTGAGCTTATCTAATATTTCGTTCAGAAATGATTGGATTTTTAAGTGACTGTTCATGGCTCCTTTTGTGTCTTGAAACTGTACCCCCCTCTTTTGAAGTATGTACTCAACTTTTCTCGTTACCACATTTTAAATATTTTTGGGTGTGGGCTTATAAGCAAGTAAAAGGATTCTAAATGCAAATGTGGTTTTCAACTTAAATGTCTTGACTTTTCTATTTCATTAAAAACCAAGTTTTCTTCATTTTAAATGGCTTAGTGCTTAATCTGCTTCTCTGCAATTAACACAACAATGCCGCAGATCTTTGACGACGATAGAACTGCCTAGCTTAAATATGGTACTCCAATACCTGTCGTAAACAAAGTTTAAATTCGTCATGTAAAAAACTCGATACATTTCGGCTACATGGAATGGTCCTCTGGCCTTGCGCACATTACGCACACCTGCATCTAAACTGCTACAAGTCCAAAATTTTTAGCTCCAATGCTCGGCTATCATGAAAAGGATTGATTTTTAACCCCAGCTTATACGCAGTGACAATTTAACAACCTACTTATGATTTTAAAAAAATACATACTCTGTGCGATATTTTAGTCTCCTGAAAAATTACCTTTTTGAGTTGTCTCTCTTGAGCGGTGTACGATATTTTGGCCAAAAAATGACAAATCTTCTGCCTCTAAAAGTATTTGTTTATTTCCCAAGCCGGAATTCGTCAGTTCAGACCAGGAAATTGGGAACGATGTGAGACATCAAAGTTGAGGTAGTCAGGATCTAACTTTATCAATATGGTGTGCCAATTTAATATTATTTCGAACAAATGGGTGCGATTAATTTCCAATTTTTATCCGACTTCGAACAGTACCAGAAAGAATAATTTTTCTAAGAGGGACTGCCGTTCAAAAAATTAAAGATGTTCCTCTGCAGCCTCTTATCGGGGACTTCAAGGACAGTGACCGACTTTCTGACTTCAGAGCCATGAAAAAATTCGGAAAATATGCACGATCCATCGCTATGGCCGAAATCTTGTAAGGAAAATTGTTTTTCAAAATTTGCTACATAATCCTTGTTCGAAGGCAAATCTGAAAATTAATTTATTTATTTATTTATTATTTACTATTTATGATAAAAAGTTCTTCTCCCATATTTTTTTTGTGAAAAACAAAACTCAAAATCAGTGTCCGATGATCCAAATTTAATTTGGTTATATTCGAATTTTTTGTTTTTGACACTTTAAAGCAGCAGACACTTTTGGTGCAGTAACACAGTCTTTAGCCAAGAATACTTTTTCCACTCAACTCGGAGATCATCCTCCCGTCTTTTCACAGCACTCACAGTCCTTCTGGTGAAACTTAATGTTCAAATTCATTTTCAACTTTGGTTCGATTTGATATCCATCCCGACTCGAAACGACTGATTATTTTTCGATTCCATCACCAGCGTTCGCTATTGGCTCTATAAATAGCCTCCTTATAAAATTTGAAAAGAGAAAAATGTGTCAAATATGGCTCCGGCATCGCTCCAAACACAAAGTTTTTCCGAACATAAAGGGCTTTACAGAGTCTCGTGAGGATTTTGCTCACATTAACATACCCAATAGGCCAGAGAAAAGCCACTTCAACTTCCCGTTAATTTCCAGTCCATTCAGTTAATGTTCACCGGTTCAGTTGGTTCATTTTGTGCACCAGTTAAATCTCACATGAAAGTTTCCTTTAAATTTTTTTGGCGTTTTGGCGAGCGGAATCCAGGTTGGGTCTTAGGTCACATTCACATTTTCAGAAGTGGTGTGGATAGTATGAGCTCGTTTTGGAAGAATTTTATCGATATCGAATACCTAATTATAGATTGATCCAAAGTATTTCGTAAAACATGCTAAGATGAACGACTCTGAAAAGCTTTATTGGCGCTGGAAAAGCAAATTTTGGAAACAAAAAGTCCACGATTTCTGAACCTTAATGATAAAGAAACATGCCCAATGTAATATCATAATTTTTGTACCCTTTTTATCATGTCTGGAAATTTTCCACCAATGGACGAAGGAACAAATAACTTCAGTTCTTAAAAAACTGCAAAAAAAAAACAACGCATAAAATTTCGAATTTCGTTTTGAATCACGAACAGAATCTTCTAGTGTCTATGACTGTTAAGATGCAAGCAAATTGCTTTTTCAGCCGAATGTTGCTATCGGGATGCATTAAATAGTTATTGGTTCAAGAAATGCTTCACCTGAAGGCTGATTTAAGATAGGAGTATGACGTCCTATTGTTCTTCATCTCAATAGCCATGTTTCCCTTGTTTTTCATTTTGAAAGGATGATGCTGATTTAAAATGGATGACCATTAGTGGACAGCTCCAAAACAGGTCGTTTAAACCTCTCTTTTATTTGATTTCCAAACCATCTTTCTATATCTTTCTGATGAACGTAACCAATAATGGAATCATTCAGGGATTTCATTTCCGGATTTGAGTGGGAAAAGAACTGAAAGAAGATAAATTGCCCTTAATACTTTATTCAAAAATTACGACTTGACCCTGTTCTAGCAAAGTAGAACATCATATCCATCAATAAATGGTTATAAAACTAATACAACAAAACACCAGAAAGGGTTTGACCCAAAAAAATAAATCGTTCCACATAAAATATGATGAAAGGACTTTCGCCTACGTGAACTATCTAATACGAGAGGCACAATGAATAATAGCTGCTCATTAGCCTCTTAAATCAATAAAAAAAAAATCATACATGAAATCTCGTTTCTTTGAATTGATTGGTGAAACAAATTGATTCAGGCCCCTAAATTAAGGGATTTATGGTAGTAATCCAGAATTCATTAGGCTCACTTCAATCAATTTTCGGAGATTTCTCAAACTACATTTCACACATTCCGAGTCTCATCTCGAATTATAATTAATCGTTATGTGCGTTCATATTCAAAATGTATCTATGCGAAAAGCTATTCAAATATTCACGAGTTCGTGAAAAATGAGGGAGTTGGTGCTCACTTGGTTGTGAATAAATTTATTCACTTTTGCAATTCTTTAGAGCTAGAAACTGATTGATTTTATACCAATATTTATTTGATGAACAAATTAAGCTATCTTGCTTTGTAAGAAGGAAGATAAGGATGGTCCTTGATGTAAGGTTGCAAGATTCCGACGGTAAATAAAAATCTTCATTCCGTGAAATCACACGTCCATCATATTTGACTGTGTGGCATGTGGTGCTATCCCCTGCTAACAACAAATATGATGCAATTCTAAGAAAACATCAGCGAACACCCGACTAGTTCGGTAAAGGAATCCTAAAATTAAATCTGTTGCACCAGCATCAATTTCCAATGAAAGGATCTAATCAACCGCACAAAACGTTTAGTCGATTTGAATGGAGAGGTTGTTCCACGAGCTAGCCACACAACTTTAAATAATTTGGTTCAACATATCATGATTAATTATCTATTCATCCATCCATCCTTTCATCCATACATCCAATCAGCGCAAGCATCGTATTATTTGTGGTCTACTGCATCAATTGTTAGGTTGTAGGCCAATCCTTTATCGAAAACGAGATGAATAGTGGTTGCCAATTTCTGTTATTGTCTCAAAAAGGACACTGCTTTTGTGGTGCGTTTAAACTATTTTAGCAAATTGGGCGTGTGGGAACTGATTCATGTTTTAAAATCGCCTAGTGTCCCATTGTCAAATGTCATCCCGGGTTTTGAAAATTCAACAAGGACGCAAAATTTATAATGTCATGTCTCACTGGATGGCGTTTTTTAAAGGCAATGATTTTACATTTATTACATGGAAAGCTTATTACCTTCTTCAACTATGAAAACAACTACATTTTTTCGATTCCCATATATTTAGATTCTGTTGTGAAGAAGGGTCTGCAGCATAACCATCGGAACAAAATGCTGTAGCCTTATATTCCACCGGAACAATGACGTTATGAATTTGCTAAATAAAGACAACATGAAAGAAAAGCAAATTGGCAAGCACTTAAGAGCTCCTGACTGCTCGGTCATCAAATGCAATGAATCTTTTCTTAAATGGATCACAAATCCGATTGTCGATTTCATTGTTTTATGTTAGCAAAGAAATGAAATGCAAATCTTGAATTCATTAAATTCTTTATGAATAGCTTAATATTTTTTTGGAATATCCATCCTCGAAAGCCTCAACTGGAATGTACAAAAAGTCAATATCGCCTAGAATGCTCTTCCTCATGTAGTGCAAGACTTACTTTACGCCGTTTCAATACTCGTATATCTCCCATATGCTCCGATCAAATCCCATGGTTCTATATCTCACAAACAAGGCCAAAATATTGCACATATAATCGTACCCTAAAATGGTATGAATTCTGAATTGCATCACGGTAGGATTTCAATTATTTGCATTCATTCAATTCGCAGTATTTGATTTTGCATTATTATTTTATTAAAAGTAATTCCAAGTGCAGGTTCTGTGTTTTGTTCAGTTTATTAAACTTCGGTGTTCAACAGATAAATCTCAAAAGCCTCTTCACTGGTCTCATGCTCAGCTTGATTGAAGTTCGTGTTATTTCATCGGTCACTATGTTCAATGTCTGCTTTTTAAATTTGCTTTAAGTGAAGCAACAAATTATTCAAATGTATGCAGAAACTAATCTTAAATTGCTCCTGCATCTTAAGTGAAAGTAATTGAACATCGCTCTTTTGTGCAGAAGAGGCACGCGGAATTTATCAAACCATCAAAAAAACTAACATGATTTGCCATTTCAAAAACGAACTAAGGCATTCCCCCGCGATATGAAGCAGCTTTAGAGTGCTAATACGAATTTAATGGTTTTATCTTTACGCGGTTCATTTGTCAAACAATACAAATCAATCAGCTGCCATAACCATACCCATTAGAAAGGTGATAACACTTCAAATCAAATCGAATCCCCGCCACTTTGGTTACTCAATACCTTGTTGTCATAATGAATAGTGACTGCCAAATATCAGGTTTTTGAACGAGGGCTTTGCACTCTTAGTAGCAGACTGCTATGGCTTTATTACGTATTCGCTCATGGCCTTCAAAGCTCCAAAGCAACTTGCTAATAACAAACACGAATCTATTATAACAACAAACGCACTCAGATTAAATTTGTAGGAGGGGAAATGTGAAATGTTTTTTTAATTTATTTCTTAAGCTTATCGGTTGGCTTATGTCCCCAAAATTTAATTACGAATTTGACACAGGATTACCAAGATGTCAGATCTGTATCTTTTCCCTTAACAAAAAATACCAAAAGAAGAACATCAGCGGCTTTAATTTCTTAAAGAATAACCACCCACACGTATAATTCCAAACGAAGGGTTCAACTTTCATTTAAAAATAAAAAAAAATAAAAAATTCGTGAAGAGGGAAATGAGGGTTGATGAAATAGGGAAAGGATAATCCTTTGGTGTCACTGTGGGATTTACGTAGGATGCCAAGGTTAATTTATGGAGCATCTTTTGTGGGACAGATGGCTAGCAAATAAATTCGTCGCAGATGAAATTCAGCTTAATCCGTAGTCGAGTTGTTATTGAATACCCACTCGGGAATAACAAAATTGTTTTCGAAAAGACCTGAACATACCTTTAGGCTGTCGAAATGAAATGTGTTCGATTGCCACTGTAGTGTATACCTTACGGCTGTTCGCACTACTTGTAAGACACAAACTCTGCAGGCCATAAGATTAATAGCACCTTAAGAGTTCGAAGTTCCGGAAATCAAAAATCGAAGAAAAGGAATGGAATAATAAATATGTTAAATAAACTGAGAAGATCCGTGACGATAAAAGTAACATCCTTATAAAAAAGAAGAAAAATATACTGACGCTGACGAATGCTTAAATAAGCTTATTATTTCTTTTGGGATTTTAAATCTCAGTTTTTGAATATTGGTTTCATCTCACTAGGGCTTTCCATGGTTTCGGTTTTCGTGTCTTCGGCTTGACGAATATTGTTATTGGGTGCCAGAATCTTCTCTGGATTATTAGAATGGCATCTGTCTTGCATGGCACTCCCTAAAATAATTGAACGGTGACAAATCGCAGCTTCGTGGCTGTGAAATTTAAACAAAAAAGGGACAAAAATTATAAACCACAATCCAAAAATTATACCAACCAATCAATAGCAAAAACTTCCAGAAAGAAACTTGCTCGAATGGTTTAGAACGTCTAAATTTTTCTTTGACCATTAATAATAGCGAGTCCCTCATTAAACATTACAAGAGGATGTCCATATTCCTCCTGCTTTGTGTGGTGGATGTTACAACGCAACTTTAAGTCATGGACGGAGCCCTATGCTCATTGTGACCATTTGTTTCTGCAGCCTTATTTAAGCTTTCATTGGCATTTTTTAGCCGATAAAGGAAAAAAATTGGGAACTGGTTTCCAACTCAGATGTGTTATTTTTATCATAAGACGATCATCTTACTCTTCATGTACATTCTTTACAAAAAAAAGTATCCAATTTAGTCCAATGATGGTCCTAAATTTAAAAAATATATTCAAACTTGACCTGCTGATGGGCTTTTGTAATATCTGCCTGTCGTTGGTAATATTTTTTTCTGTCGGCACTCCTTCGAACCTGTCATTCTCTGAACATCTTCTTTTGGACGCTTTAACTTAATCTGCCGATCCATTTTGAATAATCTATGTGTGAGTACAGGTCTTATCAACTGATAATCTCCTTCGAATGTTTAGGCAAGTGCCCCTCGGAAAACCGAGTATTTACCATATGAGGCCATTCATGTACTATTGCCATTTTGAAGTCTAGCAATCGGCATCTTATAAAATTTTATTTGCATTTCGGAAGCAAATATTTTACGAACTAGTTCGGTGTTGTGAGACTTCATCCGCATACTTCATAATGCTAACCTATGTTAGCTATCAAAATAAATTGATTTGTTTTTTTTTTCTTTCGAGTTGGAATGCTGTTCATTATAGATGAAGCATGTGCAAAAGAAGAGAAGAGAATAAATAAGTGTAAGCCTAAAAAGTTGTTTATTTTCGTCCAATTTTATAATATAATTTTATTGGGCCTCCGGTGTATCTAGATCCTACAACTTACTATAAGATACACGTCCGCTTTTCTCTTTAAAATTCAGCATTCGACTGGTTGGCAAATTTGTATGATTTTGAAAAACAATTCATATAGATTCAATACGAGGCAAATGAATAGTACTCGAATTAAAAACAATCGTCTTGGTTGGAGATTCCTGATTCAACTTATTCTCTAAGTTGTGTCACCCAAAAATATATGTCACTGTAACAATTTTGTATTATCTCAGTCTCTTTTTATGACACTTGTCACCTACCTTACCGCCCTACGTATTCCCTCAAGCACATTTCATGAAAAAGTGACATAGAATGTGACAGATTTCGTCACTTGTATTTTTGTGAATGAAGCAGAAGGACGCTGAATAAATTTGTAAGCTAGAATACGAATTTGGTAGGAATAGAAGTTTACCATGGTATTCACGATAAAGGTTAAAATAACAACGATACAATAAGGCCGACGTTAAATTAAAAAGCTTACGTCCTCCATTACGTGATGACTTTAAACTTAAAATTAAGAAAAAAAAAATAGTGCTGGACAAGGTGATGAATTCAACAGGCGGTGGGCCCAACGAGGCGCATGTTTTCTCCTCTGGAGGAATGTGTCACTAGGATCACTGTTTTCGAAAAGGTTGTGATCTCTGAAAGAAGGTAATTGGAGGTGTGCCTAGATGCCTAGTGCACTCGTTGAAAAAAGCTCGATTAGTGAAATCCTTGAAGACATTTTATCCAAACAGAACTAACCTTCAATAAATACACACAAAATAACAGCAACTGAGATTGAAGCACGTCATGTCAGCAGACAGATATCATCCGACCTTCAGAAAAGAACTTGACAGACAAACCAAAACCAAAATCAAAACCAAAACAAAAAACTATGGGAAGTTCAAACTGTAATTCAAGAAATAATAGAAAAGAACAAATAACGAAGAAATAAGATCGAGTTTGGCACCATATTTTGAAGCTCATGTTAGTAAAACTAAAAACCTACAAACGATCCGTTAAGGAAAATGTAGAGTGCAAACAACAAAAGATAATAAGAGTAAAGCTAAACAGCACTCAACAAGACAATTTTTTGAAGATCATAATAAACCCTTCAACTCGTTTAACTTGGACACAATTAAGGCTTTTATTTCCCACTAAGCAGTCCTTGGATCAGGTATTCAAGCCTTCCTTTTTAATAAGTGGTTTTTTTTTTTATAAGAGTTACTAGGTTTCCATTTTGGATTTAGTAGCTTCTGACATGACAGAATTCCTAATTGCCGGTTAATTGCCATTTGTGTCGTCCGTAAATATATCTGCGGTAGCTCCTTTCTGAAGTGTATAAATGGGTTATCAAAAAGGTACCGACCAAGAGGCCACTCGGTGTTTTTTGCCAAAAAATTATAATACTTCAGTTATAACTTTGGAATATGCTGACTAAGGTAAAATGCAAGAAATAGCAGAATACCTCCTTTGACAACCTGAAATAGCTTTTAAGCGTGCAAAATATTTTCAGTTTTTACTATTCTATTTAAAATTTGACGCGCTTTTAGGGTGCTTTGATTCCGGAAAATCCAAAGGACATTCTTCTCGTCTTTGATAACAACAAAAAAAAAAAAACAGCATGCGTTACCAACAACTTGATTTTTTTTTTGTGAGAGTTTGGATGGTTTGTGGTCCCCTCATTCGTATTCAAGAACACAGCCTAAGATTTGAGGTGACAATGAGGTCACAAGGATTAAATGATTTCCAGTATTTCCATCGGGTTCCCACTCAGTGCTATTTTGCTTTTCGTAAGTCTTGAGAATTATTCAAGATTTACGATTAATTTTGCCGATTTTTTCCTTCTCTTTTTTGTTAACAAAATACTTTTTTGCCAAACTCTTATCTAAGACCTTACTTTTTGAATCAAAACGTTCAAAAACATCCATTTTTAAGTTAACACGAGTAATAAAAATCCTTAATTTTTAAAACTGCAAAATATTGACTCATCAACATTGACGCACTTTCGACTTTCTTAAATAATCGCTAACACCTCACAATCGAAAGTGAACAAATATTCGCTCATTCAATTAGCACGCCATTCATTGAGCTCCACGTTCCACCTGAAGGCACACCAAATCCAAAACCCAAAACCAAAATCAAACAAAACATTAACCACGCAATGAGGCCAATCAAAATCGGTCAACAATGCGATGCGGATAGCGATTTCACTTCTTCTACTCCGAGAAAATTCCAAAAAAAACAAAAATGTGAAGTCTGGCTTTATGTTCATTAGTCCAACTTTGGCCCACTCGTGGTTTCAAATTAATTGTCCATCGAAAGAGAGAGGAATAAATTTATAAATGAAGAACAAAAAGCTCTCGAGCCCCTATGACTCGACCACCGAGGTGAATGACTAGAAAACGTACAAAGAAATCTTCGAGAATAAGCCAGACCAACAGAGAACCATGGAAAGTGAGAGTTGTACGTGACCAAACGGCTCACGTTGTAGAGACTACCGTCTAATTGTGTGGCAATCCGAGAGCAAATAGCCGTGATCTTGAAAGATCTGTGATTTGTTGGATGCAACGTTCTGATTCGTTTCATTTTGGAGTGCATTGGCAGTCGCATGTGCAAGTAGCTGGGGGAACTTGACCATAACAATAACGGAGCAGCTCATGAAAGCAGTCTTGCAAGTCGGCTATTGAATTTGTTGCACTTGGTTTGAAACTGTTTGGGTACAATGTGCTCGAAGGGGGCGACACGACAGCAATATAAAGTGTGGAAGACATAAGTGGAGCACTCATTGGATTGCATTGCACGGGTAATTACTGTTTAAAGTCTTTTTTATATGAATAGTAAGCAATTACTTCCCAAATCTACTTTGGAAAAATGGGAGCCACGGTGCTTGAATATTTTGGTAAGAAGTAGAAGGCTAGGAATATGAGAGTCAGGAATCTAATTACAATACAAAAAGCATTATTTTAAGTCCTGCAAGAAAAAATAAGTGATTTTTCGAAATTTGCAAAATAGGCATGTATGGTAAGGATCGCCTCATCGTTTTGCCAGAATGTCTTTTGCCATGTTGTGCAGCAATTCTTAGTGGAAGCGACCCAATAATTCAACACTCAATGCCAGAGCAAACATTGCCAATCTAAAAGAGTCTTGACCATCATCTTTGTGCCAAATGGTTAAGTTTTCGAATTGTCAAAATTCCACTGTTCCAACTGCTACTGGCTTTTTGGAGTATGGTGGTAGATCCATGCTAAATTGCACTTAAGAGTTAAGTTCAAGAAACTGCTTTGAAGTAATTGCTCGAATGTGAGTCTCATCCGGAGTGGAGAAACGTAAAAACCATCGCGCCAATAACTTTTTCATACCCGGTTTTTCGTAGCGACTGTTTTCTTCGTTTAAGATGCTGCGCACCAAAAAAAAAATTCTCTTAACTTCTCGTACATTCAAAATGTGCTTTAAATTTTAGGTCCGGCATAAAGCCGCCTTAAGGACAGCTCGTCTTTCTAGAATCGTTTTAAAATACAGCAAAGGGTAATTTGCGTAGGCTCGGGACTAGCATTTGATCATTTGTAACCACTCGTGTCTTAGAGCTGTTAAAAAAAGTTAAAGTTTGCTCAAGTCTGACATATTATTCCTTCAAACTTTTGATCAAGTATTTCTTCTTAAAGAATTTTTCAAAATTGACAAAAAGGTCCATTGACTAGGAAGCATATTTGGGGTTTCATTAGAATAAGACACCTAATAATAAAAAGCAAAATCGAGAAATCGACATGCAAACCGGAACAAGTGGTTTAGATACTTTAAAACCAGGAAACCCTTTGACAAACTGTTCAGCTCTCAACAATAACCATGAATAAGCCGAAATCAGATTTAATGATGACGCCTTAGATATTATTTATTTAGAATTATTATAAGTATTATTCTTATTTCACTTTTTTGTGAATGAAAAAAGGCTTGGTAATAGCAGTTGGCCTCATCCCTAAATGGGTCTGGAATTTGAAACGTTTACAGTGCCCTTTCTTCACGCGTCGATTCCATTAATATATATTTTTGGTTAAACTTGTCGATTTACAAAGATCCACTAATTGTATGTTAACATTTTTCGAAAAGTACACCACATAACCAGAATAAAGCTTAACTTAACACTCAACAAGACAATTTTTTGAAGTTTATAATAAACTCTTCAACTCTTTTAACTTAGACACAATTAAGGCTTTTATTTCCCACTAAGCAGGCATTGGATCAGATATCCAAGCCTTCTTTTTTTACATAGTAGTTTTTTTTATAACAAGAGTTACTATCCATTTAGGATTTAGTTTCTAGAACTAATGAAAATAAATTTCTTTCTTTGCTCAAAGATTGTGTGAGTTTTTCAGCTTCTGCTATGACAGAATTCTTAATTGCCGGTTAATTGGCATTAACCTCAAACATATCTGCGGTAGTTTCTTGCTATAATGTATATCTCGGTTATCAAAAAGACACTGAAATAGACCAAGAGGCCAGTCGGTGTTTCTTAATGCCCAACAATGGACGAGAAGGGATCCAGTAGAGTTGAGTGTTTAGGAGCACTTACACTCAGAACAAAGCTTTTTCTTTGGAGGAAGTAGAAGAATGGGATCTGATCGCCGTTACCTCTCTAGTGAGCTCCAGCAACTTAGATTTTCTTCAGCTAGTTTCGAATTTTCTTCAGACATATCATATCGTATCCGAGAGCATAACAATGAATTTTTACTTGAGTTTTTTTAAAGTTTGGCTACCATTGAGGAATAAAAAACTTAAGCATGTGCTTGCATACAATGGGCCAGTTTTCGAACGATATGCATGTCAGCAGCACTCTTAATTAATTGCTTAAATGGACAAATTGAAAATTGGCTAACACAAGATAAATCAAAACTGATTATAAGCAAGACGACAGCTGTTGCAATGAGATTTCCAATTCCAAAAAATTCCAAAAATACCTATCTTTAATTTTCGACAGTAAATTGAGCTTTAAAGAACACATTAAATATGTGTGTAAAAAAGTGGGAAAAAAGATTGAGTTCCCGAGGCGAATACGAGATAAAGTCTCGCTACTAACGTTGATTAATATTTTTAATATAATAATAAAGCCACATTTTAAATATTGATCTACCATGCATTTATGTGTCGCCAGAATCAACTAGGAGATGTCCAAATATTGCAAAATAGAGCAATGTGAATTATCCTTCGCTGCAACCGGTACGCACCAATCAACTTTATGCTTGGAACATTTAAATGGATTAATACCAAAATAAAGACTCGCACTCAACGTTCTGGTGTTCATACATAAAATGAAACACTTCTGCGTAGCTGGCAAATGAAATAAATCTGGTGTCCGGAAGGAAGCCATATTTCTTTAAAAAACGCTGCAGATATTAAAACGAATTTTGTGAAATCAACAGCAGGTCAATATTCCATTGTTTTTAGAGGTTTCCAAATGTTTAACCAACTTGCCAACTGACAACTGAACTTATCTTTTCAATTGTTAATTTGTAAATTTTGTAATTATAGCATTTAAAATAATTGTATAGTTTGGCATTTAAAATCTAAAAAATTCATTCTAGTGTCAGTGATATCTTAACTCAGCTCACCCTTCGTCAACCCAATAGCTTCCATTGCGGATGAGGGTCCTTGGAAGTACTGAGTTTTGCTGCCACTAACACTTTTTAATTATAAATTTTATTTTGAAAGCATCTCTAACTTAAGTATTCGCTTCATCTAAACTTTTTCGCAAGATGTGTTGGACTTGGAATGGATTGATAGATAGCGAGTTTATTGTTTACACAATAAATTGACCGTAATTTTCTGAAAATTATATCTGTATATAAACAAGGATATACTTTCAACAAGAAACTTCATCTTCTCACTTCCGTAATAGCCAAGGTTTTTCTTTCTTTTTTTTTTAAATGTCAAGTCATCCTCCGTATCACCTGCTCATTCAGCCATCGCTCAAGCTTAATCAAGTTAACTGCAATCATTCATACAAAATAAATAAAAGCCATATCCGCTGGGAGAAAAACAAAAAATAAAGTCGGAAGGACGTACGTTCATCCTAGATGATGACTTTTCCCTGTCATTCAGAACACCATCAATATCCTCACATCAGTCTAAATCTATTTATAGACCGAGCGGGAGTACACCCACTGGTATTATCCCTCTTTAAGCAGATCTAATTTCTCTACACTCCATCGCGTTTGAATTATAATCAAACAATGGAACCCACGAGATTCAATTAAAGCTGAACTGTTGCGTATAGATGCCAAGTTGATTGAAAACTCGTCGGAGTTACGTGCCGAAACGCATTCATGCCCCATGGCACACACTATCCGTCGGTACACCTACAAAACGAGACGAATTTCAATATTTTTTTTTTTTTCAAAAAAGATACTCCCCAAGTTTAAGCCGTTTCTATCTCTCGTGGATGGATTCCAATGGTTCGTGTGTTTGTTTTGTTATTTTTTTTTTTTTGTAAATTTCTGCACCATTTTACAGAGAAGAGGTTTTTTTTTTTGTGGGCCAGAACACCACGACGCGACTAGGCAACTCAGAGCCCAGCAGCTCAACCGAGGTTGGTAGATTTTGTACTCCTCCGCTGCCATCCAGACGTATCACCCGGTTTCACCACATATGAGCCATGAGCTTATGTAGATTTTTTATTTTTTATTTTTTTGTATCTTTTGGCTCGCCAACATCCACCAGCTTCAAGTTTCCATTTAGAATGCGCGACATCTTTTTAGCCGTTGTTGCTTGATGCCACCGGCAGTGATTTGTGTTTTGCCGTGAGTTGTGACTAGCGCGTTTGGTGAGATATTTCCCGAAGAGTATGTACCTATCGCAAGTGCTGAAGATACAGGTGTGGTAAAAAACAAAGAAACAACAACAAAACTGCAAACTAAATTTTTAGTGTAGTGTGCGTTCAAGTTTGGTCCATTTCGTCAGATGCAGTGCATTCAAATAACGAGCATGTTGCCTGTGTCAGTTGAGTGAAATTTATTATTATTGTCACCTGAAAGAGAGAGAGAGAGGGAGAAGGAGGGGGAAATGAATTGACCATAGTTAGAGGTTTCGAGAAAGTGTGCCAGGCGCTTTGCCGCCCGACAATTAATTGAGTGAAAACAGCGAGAGTGCTGCGGTGGTGATGTTAAAGTGCTCCTTGATTTGGCCAAATTATTGACAACCAATTAGTTCTTATCCGATTGGCAAGCGTTAAAAAAAAAACTAAAAATTTAATTTGTTTTGTTTGTGTTTTGTTGTTGCGCATGATGTGTCCTTGTTCCACAGTGTAATGATTTTGTTGACATCCTTTTTTATTAGTTTGCATTATTTTTAGTTTTTTGTTTATTTTTTTGTTGCAGAAATGGAACTGAGAAATAAGTTTATGTGGATTTTTGTTGTGATCACCGTGCTTTCATTTGATCTGATTGATGGTGATGGATTGCGATTGCCCGATCAGCAGCCGATCTCGAATATTCAATCGGTGCTGCAGCAGAGTCAGTTTCAACAACTGCCGCAAAGCAATGCGGCATCACCTATTTTCGGAGAGGAACGCGGTCGACAGAGCAAGGGATTGTTGGACTTGTTTGGACTGGGAACTGGATCTAATGTTGATCCTTATGTAGCGAAGACGAATCAGAACTGTCTGACAGGTGATCTGTCCGAATGTTTCAAAACACAAGCTCTAAATGGGTTCGATGAAATATTTGTTAGGGAATCTTATCCGTAAGTGATTGCGACTAAATTGTGTCGGTTTGTTTTTTAAAGCGATTCCATTGATTTGTTTGAAGATTATCGGACTTTGCGCGGGTTATACGAACGCCTGAATCACAACAGAGGTCGCTGTATCAAGAACCATTTGAATACTCAACCGAGCCAAGGGAAATCGATACCGAGTGGGATCAGTTGGTGAAATATGCCCTGCGGAGAGCTGAAAGGTAAGTGCTACTCATAAAAATTCTATAAAAATTTGTTTGTCTATTGAGAAGGCTAAAAGGTCATTCAAATAGAAATGTCATCTTAAATAATAGCATAAACGGAAAAAACTAGGGTCCTGCGTGACAAATGTAGTTCAAAAGTGATCGAAAAAAAATTTCATGGGAAACAAAAATTGCTTCTTCATCGATACGTAAGGTCCCCTGTTATCCCCATTCTATCAATTATTCCGTATCCTATGTTGCAGCGAATAAGCCAACTGTACTCCTCTCATATTTGGGTTTTCCCAATCTTAAAAAAAAAAAAAAAAAAACAGTATAACTACAATGAGGATCAATTTGAACTCTATTTTACTATCCGAAGGGTATTTAGAACCCTTTGGAGGGTGTTAAAAATATCTTCCACAGGATTCTGCATACAAATGAACTTTTTGGTGTATTTTTGAATTACGTTTGAGCGTAATCGTGACTGGAATTCGAGAAAAAGTGCTCTGAAAGTTCATTTCAGTCTTGAATCTTTGGCAGAGGATTGCCGTGAGCTTCTTCTTATCTAAAACTTGATAGCTGAACAGCATTATGGTGTTGAATATCACTCTATCGAAGGCCAATTTATAACTGCCTTTTGGACGAATCGCATCACGACGAAAAAAAAACAACATTTTTTTAACCACGTGACAAGGGGGCAAAGTCAAGGTGAATATAGGTTTACCCTTAAGCCCAAGCTCGAATGTTTCGGAAGTAAAAAAAAAATTTTTGAAATCGCTTCATAAAACGCTGCCACACTCATTTAACAAGGCGCAAAAGTAATATTCACCAGTACCTGCAACTTTTGATCTATTGATTTTTTAAGGGTATTCATAGCCCCATGAACGCGCGAATATACTGTATACTTTTATAAACGTGCATGTCCAGAAAGCATTAGTCTGCATATATCAGTAGAACTCGATTTAAAGTCAATATGCCCCGCGCTATTTGGAGGGTTGTGGGTGTCCCTTGTTAAGCAGTATGCGGTTCAGTGACGTTTCAAATTCAAAGATCTTCTCTCTCGAATCTGTTTACAATCATCCGCTAGTATTATTGTAATTTAAAACCGACTTGCAATACCCACCATTTGTGGAAAAAATACAATGCGTATGCATTCATTTTGAAACTGGGTCGTGGTTCCAAAATAGATGTCCTGTACCTCAGATAATAAGAGATTTCAAGCCTTCCACCACTACGTCCTTCAACGAACTTTACCTGTCATCCGAGCACAACTTTTAAACCGTACAGGAACTTTTCAGCTTCTTTCTTATTGAAGAGATTTAGGATGTGAGATAGAGAAGTATTTTCAGAGGTATAGCGTGAAGTCCTTTCATCATAGCTTGTATATACAGACATGCGATACATGGTGTTAGATACGACCTACATGTGGGAGTATTACATCTGTTTTGATGAACTGGCTGGTACTCTGGCATTCAAGTATTCGATGAACGATGAACAAAGTACACCCGAGTACTTATCTGAGTACTGAACACAGACTTCATAATTAGTGGTGCACACTTCTTCTGGTTATTGCTGTTCATGGAATCGAACTCCAGGTTAGTTGAGAGCTCCTCAATGGTTGTATAAACCTTAAACAACGAAAATGTAAATTTGAAAACGTGTAGTTTAAAACGTTCTATAAATTTTTCCCACACTCTGTCAAAAACGATGGCAAAATTTTCACAACTTTATTACGCAGCTTGAGTCCCTTGGTATACTTTCTGTCTATCAAATTCGACCCTTAAAATTAGCCCAATTGGCTTATTCAACTTCTGAAAATGATGTTATTTCTGTTTGACCATTCGGGGTATATCAATAAAAAGGTAGAAATTACCCGAAAAATAAAATGAAAACGTTCCTTAATTTCTTTTGATGGCAACGGGCGAAGGATGTCTACAAATGATTATAAAGACTTAAAGTCAGTCAAACATAATTCACATAGCTTTTCTGCTTAGATAGTCACTCGTTATAGCCCTTTCAAGTCGAATACTGATTGGTTTGTTTGGCCAAATCAAATGTAAGAGAGACTCTTCAAAGCGCTTTTGACGTGATTCAATTTTAAATTTGTGTGGATTTTTTCTATAAAGTCAAGTTTGTTTATTGTTAATCAAAACACATTCATGTGTAGACAGGGTGTTGTGTCTTGAGGATTTTTAGGACATCAAAACAGCATGAAGATATAACATAGAGATTTGAAAACTACTACGTTCCTACGTATGTATGTGCATGTTCTTGAATTTAAAAAATGTTATAAATTTATTGTTTTTTAATCGGAAGTGATGATTCAGTACCTAACCAAATGTCACAAGTAACATTTTTTTTGGTGAGTTGACGAAACAATGTGAAAATAGTCCTTAGTGTTGGACACAAGAAGGATTTAAGCATGAAATTCGATCTCGTTCTCGTTCATACACCTTGCCAGCGATCGATTTTTTTGAGTCTTTTTTAAAACACTTACATTGCCCGTTCCCAAGGAACTAAAAGTACCCTTTAACGGCATTTAACATGAAGAGGGCGGTATTATTAGGAGAAAAATTTTGAAGGATTACAGAGTGGTTCGAAACTTAGAAGTATTTTGGATTCAATTACTGCATGGGTGGAGTCAAAACTGGGATAGAGAATTTGAACTCGATTTTTTTGCATTCGCTCAATTCACAGTATTTTATTGGAAATAAATTTAAATCATATTAGGATTTCGAAGATTTTATAGAAGAGCCAATGGCAGATCATGTACGGTAAGACATTTTTTTGAGGACTGCACTGCAGCAAAGCAACCCACTTGGTCGGACAATTATCTCTAGTCGAACAGCCATTTTACCCGAATGGCATATGGTGACTGGATAACGATTCGGAAACAAGAACAAATTTGATTCAATTGAAAGGCAGACGATTAACCCAAACCGCCACCCAGGATCGTTTGCAACTCTGCGTTTGATAACATTCCTGGGAACCTTTTACGTTATGGCTTGTGGGCATAAGCCTACGCCTTTACATTGCCCATAAAAAAAATTCCAACGTTGGGCACATTCTTACGGACTTTACTCGTATATCGAGATAACTCTCTTTAAAAATTTATCATGCCGATCTATCGTGTGGCAGTAGTGTGGTGGTGGAAAGTCCGCCACAATGCGGACTAAGAGATTCCCAATTCCTGTTAATGGAAATCCACTTATTTTACTAATTTCGAACCGAAGCACTTATGCCTACGATACCTCGGTACCTCGACCGATGCACTGTTTTTCTGGAACAGGAACATTCGTTTCTGAAAATTTTACCTCGAATTTAGGGACTTCAGCATGCACATGCTGTCTGGTAAGACGAATATTGTGACTGAAAATGGGAGGAAGCGTATTAAAAGTTGCAACCACTGAATCTGAATTTGGGTGGTCATTTTTAATTACTTCTAAACATTGCTCACGTTCATGAAAACGACTGACTTGGGTGAAGTTTTGACATCGACAGGTCCCTTTTGAGAAAACCCATATTTCAAAGATAATTCCAATCAAAAGGCTCTATTTGCCTATTCGGATAAAGTTTCTTATTGACCTTCACTTGCCAATTGATTTAATTCAATTGTCTCACCACGAATGCCGTCTAAACTAATCCTTGAATGAAACTTTTACTAGTGATTTTCTAAAATGAACGCAATCTGATAACTATGATAATTTTGCAACTCTAAATCCAATTTATCCGCGTCTCTAATACACTTTATTGATTGATTTCTATTTTCTCTTTATTTAAGGTTCATCAAATCAACCGCTTTGGAGGTACAAATCCCGGAAGAAATCACCGAGAGTGGCAGATATCAAGCACGTTTCATCGGCGACATTGACAGTGAACTAGACGTCATTGAAGACAAACATGCACCGCTCCTTAGTAAGTACCTTTTGACCTTATTCTATGTTCCCTGATTTACTTTAGAATTCCTTCCTCTCATGTAGACCGGAAAAAGTTGAAGAAACTCATCATTCCCCTCTTGTTGGTGTTGAAAATTTTCAAGTTGAAATTGCTTCTCTTCTTGCCCTTCATCCTGGGAATTGCTGGATTGAAGAAAATTCTTGGCCTCGCTGCCATTATTTTGCCCGGACTCTTTGCTTATTTCAAATTGTGTCGTCCCCAAGGTCCCGGTGGCTTCAATTCAGGGGGATTCGGCGCTCTATTCAATCAGAAAAATAATTTCCCAGAGTATACCCAACAGGGTATTGGTGCCGCCAGCTATCACCATCATGACCATTTCGATGGTGGCAACCAGTTCTATCGTCAGGAACCAACATTTTCCAAGCCATACACAGAGTATTATAGTAAAAATACCAACACCAATGGCATCAGTTTTGGTGAATCTCAGCATGATTTAGCGTATCAAGGATACTCACACTACCGAAGCACTGACAAGGACATAAAGAGTACAAGCTAGACCGTGGAATAACCGGATACATTTGTGTCCTTTGTGTGTTGCCATTGTTTGAAAGTGTAGCTTTTCAACAATATTGTTATCGTAAAGATTGTTTATTTAAGTGTTTATTTAATATATTTTGTATAATATTGTTATTTATTTGAAACAAAATAAATGTTAAACTAGAACGAGTTTTGTTTTTTGAGACAACCGCAGAAAGTAATCTCGAAGTCTAGGGCACTGATGCTCAATGAAATCACACTTAATTTAATTGGGTTTAAAAACTGGTAATGGAGCGGGACTTTGATAACGATTCGGAAACGGGATAAAGCCTACAATTACAATTAAATTGAGAGTGACCTTGTTTACAACGATGCTTAAGCTCGAACAAAACCCTCGTCTGTCTCGTGAACAATTACCGGTCTAAGCCCGACAGAGAAAGAACTTAAGGGATAGTATACGAATCAAGGTGACCTGGATGATACTTCCGAATATTTCCGGAGGGTGTAATGGATTGATTTAAGTCTCTTCTTAAGGATTCCGTTGTAAATAAGGCCAATGAGAATTAAAGAAGAGGAGCTCAGAGGGTAAAGAAAAGGCTGAACATACTTTCTTCATGAGCTTCTGACCTAGGACGAATTTGAGCTGGCATCTTCGAAGCCCATGGGTTTGTTACTTTCAGCTGTCCTTATCCAGCACACTGGTATCCAGATAGATTGACCTTTATCATTGAGCTTCGGTCTTTCTTGTCGCCATGAAGCTGTGATTTGAAAGTCCTTTTGCGTTGCGGTCCATCTTCTCATTAAGGTTTTTGCTCAAGACTGTTCCTTGCTCTTGACTGCTCAGGAACCATATAACATGATAAATGGCAGGATGTTTTGTCAAACCCAAATTGATATATACTATTTTTTACTAATTTGGTTTCTTTCTCGTTTACTTCAAAACCAAGCTTCTCACCTGTTCCTGGAAAGCTATGCAAATCGTCGATTTTATTGATTTCATTTATGAATCCCAGAAGCTGGGCAGGTTTGCTGAAGATAGTGCCTACTAGATCACTATCTGTTCCAGCTCAAGATTCTACCGTACCTTTTTGTATAAATTCGGTACATATTTTGAAAATTTCGGAGGAACTTATTCCAGATTACACGTTGCATCTCGGGGGTGCACAGGTTGATCATGTTTGCCAGGATCCTGATAAGTGTAATGCAAAAATACATCAGACGTTTACACAGTTCGTTGGACGGGATTGTTTAAAAATACGATATTATGCGGGGTTTTTCCGGGTTGTTTTTCACACACAGCTTCAAACGAAGCAGAAAAAAGGCCGGTAATTTCGAATTTCGCAGAATAAGTTACGTTGTTGGTTAAAAGATGATTGGCGGATGAGCCCTTAGTGAGTTTGTGGCAGCTTTCATGTTTCTAAAGCAAGTTAACGGTTTTAACTACACAGCAGTTCAATGTGTGCGTTTCTTACGAGAGGAAAAAATCGATGTTTGGCGAATCAAACTGAACTGAAAAACTGAAAATTCCTCACAAGAATGACCTTCGGGAGAAAGCAAAACTATTCAAGCTCCTGCATTTGCCACTTTAACGAATCTTCCTTGAAGGGAGAGAGGGGTTAAATTGCACTTGAAAAAATGGCCAAGTGCGACTTGGACTCGCGCAACGAAGGTCCCATGCAATTTGTAGGTTTGAAATATGTAAATAGTTCGTGTTGGACGAAATCGAATCTCGAAGGTTTTTCGGCTTTTGTTTGTACGTAGTACCCTTAAGGTTTTCATTCATTTGCATGTATGTGGCGTAAACAGTCTTATATTTTGACTGCGACCATATAGAAGTCTGATTGGGACCACAGTCTTATGAATTTTGTATTAATTTAAACTTAATACCTCCACGAGTTCTGAAAAAAGGGTTGTGATTCATAGAGGGACAACGAAGTGATCCTATAATGTTTCAGTATTTCCTTTTAAGGGACAGAACCTTAAAAATAGAATAGAATTGGGGTAACGTATTCAAATTTTCGATATGAGGAAGTAGGAGAAAATGAAATAAAAAAAAAACTAATACTCTCCAATTGGTTGCACCTTATTCATATTTCATAGACTGGATAGACTGATTACTATCAGCACTGATTTCTACAACTCAAGATACAATCGTTCTCAATTGAGCACCCTTCTTTTTGACGAATTCATTGCAACGTCTTTTTTGGTGTCTCAAGGTGAGCTGAAAATCATCAATTTTTACCTTCACCAAAAATTTATTCCATTTTTAAGGGGGTATTCCATTCTTGAGGCATGAATTTCATGTAATTTTTGAAGTGTTAAAAAGAAAAAAGGCAATTTATATTTTAATAGCCATTTTTTTATTAGTTATTTATTAACATAACATGAATACAGAAAAAAATCAATCAAATTGGCGCGTACCCCTCCCAGCAATCTGAAGTCAAATTTTTTTTTACTTTTTTTTCACAAAATGGCGACTGCCTGAAAAACGAAACAATTTTTGTACTACTTTTTTTTGACTGTTTTGAATTTTTGAAAAAAAAAGTAATAGAAATTTGAGAATAGTTCCAGATATAGACAAGAATACTGTCTTAAAATTTTAGGTAAATCGGTCCAATAGAACCTGAGAGGTCGTGTGTATTATTTTGAAAAAGACAGTTTCCAGAAAAACGCGTTAAACGTTTTACGTAAAGTTTTTCGCAGTCTAAGTCATGAAATGATATTGCTTACTAACATTTATTCAATCTGCCATTCCTGCTTCATACATCGGCCCTTCCTCGACTTCGAAAAAACTATTATCGAGCAATTCTGGCCTCCTTTGATGCGTTGGATGCTCATATCTCGGAGTGGTCAATCCGGTCGTTGTCTCGTTTCATAGCAAATGAATGAGCTTCCGGGCCAATTTTCATTCCCAAAAGCTCTATCATTTTTGAAATAGGAATGAAGCCTTCATTAAAAATACAAACAACAATATTTCACAATATTTTTTATTTCACTCATAGCACAAATGTACGCCCACGTGGTTTGAAGGTTAGAATTAGACTTTTAGCAGCTGGACGTAAGTGAACATTAAATACAAAAGATGCAAGCCACATTGGGCTCTTGTATTACAATATATACAAAGGACAAAACGTTTTACTGAGAAATATGGATTCAGGTAGACAGAGAATCCCTAATGTCCTTTGTTCAATTAGTTCCGGCCGAACCAGTTTGGATGCCGAGTCAGCAAAATACCGATATCTCCGAAAATAATTTGAATTTTGAAAAATCCTCTTGAAGGTACGTCTTGAAAAGTCAAACTTTGAAAATATAGAAACATCGATTTTTTTTTAATTTCTGGACTAGAATACCCCCTTAACAATCGGATGTCGTTTTTCGTCAAGAAATAGGCTTTGAGAAATTTAATTTAGAAAAATATGTTACGGTGGAACGGAACCCTTCGTGTGCGTGTTCGACTTAAAGCTGCATTTTCACTTCATGACTATAGCAATGTTCATCACTTATCCCAACAAACTGTCAAATGAATAAATTCTTACTTTAGTCCTTTCTTTCTAATTGAAATCGAAAGCAATTCAAGAACAAGGTGCTTAAAAACCTACTATTTTCCACTTTCTGTCCATTTCAGTCATCAGTCTCAAAAGGATTATCCTCAGCTATCAGACGCATTATCAGAAAAAAGCTGCGATTCTTTGAAGACTGACAAGTTAAAATTAAGAAGTCTTACTTTCTGAGATCAGGTTTAAGTCCGAAGCATACCTGACTGCTTCTGAAATGACTTACAAATATTTTTTTTAGCGAAATTTTAAAAAAATACCACTAAACCACTCAACCATTTTCAAAAGTCAAACTTCGTGCTCCAGTTTAATTGTTGATCAATTTGCCAGCACATCCATCCCAAGACCAGATCCATTATGCATTCAACCCGTAGCGGTACACGTTATGGTTACAAGAGATCCAAACGCATTCCGATGCGAGAAATCTCCAACTGCAAGTCCCATCCTTCTTGTAAAAAAACACATCAATAAAACTGGATTTCGAACGCAGGCTCCTGCTACTGTTACCCGAGTTTCCATTAGAAAGCGTTCCAAACGCTTTTGTTTACGAGTATGCCCGAACCCAGATTGCAATTTTCCCTCCATAACATTGCTAACCTACATCAAGTCAAACTCAGGTTCAGGTTCAACTGCAATGACAACTCACTGTCACAGTCCCACCCCACTGAACCAGTGAACCACTCAGCGGCTAAATTGTACTCGTATCACGAATAATGATGTGCTGAAACTGAGGTCTTCTTCACCTTGTGGAAGGAAGGAGAAAACAAAGCGAAAAAAAAACAAAAATAATCGAGGAATGACTGAAGGATGGAACGCTCATGAAACCACTTCGTCTGGTTCTACATCCAAAACACTTGCATTTGGAGCTATATCTAGCTAGACAAGCCGCATATATGGTCTGGTTGTGTCTATGTAGCTAGAGACTAGAGTTTCTCCTCGCACAAGGAGGATTGGCATTGGCAGCCGACTTTGGGTCTCCTCCGATGTCGATCTCTCTTACGCGTGTACTGTCGGTCACAACCAATCGAGTATGAAATCAATTCAACGATGTTTGATTCAACTGGAAACTGATACGTGAATCTGGTTTTGTGTGCTGCTGGAAGAGATGCTGGGGTGGAATTTAATCGATCCGCATCCGTTGGCCAGAGTCCATATATACCTGAAGCCACTTGGCGGAGTTCGCATTAGGTTTTCTTATATCACGACGATGCTATGAGTATCTGTTTGTTAGCTTTAAGGTTCGAAGCGTAGTCGACTGGTCTTGAACGTTAGCCAAAGAGTATCCTGGTATTTGTGCAAATTGAGTGGGGGTCCTTTCTGCTCCTTAACAAAGTTTCTAATCAATAATCAATTAACGTGAATAAAAGGAACGCAGAACGTCACAATGAAGTCGCTGTGGATATGGATTCTCGTTACAATGGTCCTTGTGGCAAAAGCGAATTCTGCTGTGAATTCTGGTGATAACACGGTAAAAGAATAGTTGATTATTGCATGAATGTGAATATTTTTGTGAATATCCTTGCTGTCGGGGTTGGGAAAACTTGTGCTAACAATTTGAAGAGTATTCGTACAGTTTTGTGATAAATGGAATTGTGAATTAGATAGACTAAAAAGAACGATTGAATTTGATAATTGAGAACTCCATTGGGGGATTCCAAGTCCGTAACATTTAAAAGACATTTATGTGCAGATGAAGATTGTGTCCATCTAAGTGTGAAAACGTTCAATAACTGTGTAGCAAATTTTATAGTGAATACATATAAGGAAAAAAATGTTTGGGGGCGAAAATGGTTAAGTCAAGTGCTAGAAATAACCAAGCTGTGATCTTGCATAAATAAGTTGATTTAATGAGTTTCCATGATTAGATTATTTAAATTAAAATTGGATCTTTTAAGGATTTTTGAAAGGAATATTTGGTCGGAAATCGTTGTAGACACACATCGTTCCTATTATTTTTGAGTGTAAAGACAACTATAATGTTCGACATGAGAGGTCCGATTTTCGAATTGAAGGAAAGGCAGTCAATATTTTCTTAAACAACAAAGTATGAACCATTAGAGTCTTTAAGTTTCTTCCATCTTGTATCAGAAGACCTGAGCTTTTTACCACCTCTGCTCGGTTTCAGAATGTCTTCGGTCGACAATATGATTGCAGACATAGGCCATTGGAAAAACGCCAGGATCGGAGAGAATTTCAATATCCGATTGCCTGACCTGCACAGCTGTGACCTGTGACCTGTTCTGGAGTGTTAGGATATTTTTCATTCATTTCCAATGCGCCATTATGTGCAATCTGCAGGTTCCAATTTTTGCCTCAACAGGATCTTATAATGCACATGCATGCATGTAAAATTAGGTGCAGAATGATTGCGGACAGCCTCAATCGAATCAAATCGAAGAAGTAGCCAAGTCAGAGCTGACTTTCGCACGAAGGGTATCGCGCCTCTTAAGAGTATTAAAAACTATATTTTTTTGATTTAAGATTTCTCATTGCATCGCACAAACAAATGCTAGACAAAGTAAAAGCTCTTCGTCGGTTTACTTGTTATTCCAATAAGAATAAGAATTTCCAGATGAGAAATCAAAAAGTTAAAAAACAAATAAGGATTGATCACCAGCTTTAAAAATTATTTGATGCAAACAAACTGTACAAATATGTGAATCTACGATTCTGCGTTAAAATGTGGTGTTTTCAGTACGAATTCCAATTTCCTATCCTAACGCGTTTCACATGCGTATACCTGTTTTACCATAATGTGACCCTGGACCGTGTTTAATTTATAGTTGTCAACGTATTCAAGAAATTACTTTAATGAAGTGTCTGGAATATATTAACAAATAAAGAAAAATATATCCAAACCCCTTTTTCAGTGATTTATTGAAATTCGAAGACAATCATAACTCAAAAACAGTTCAAAATCACATGAAATCAATGAAATATTATTTCTAGAAAATGACCTATTAATTAAATTTTTCAGATTCAGAGAAATGACGCCGCGAAAAAAAGCCCAATATTTAAATTGAAGCTAACTAATTTTCGTCTAGACAACATTAGTCGAGGAATATTAATTGAGCCAATTGATTTGTAGAAGTGAAGATTGACGATTAAAGGTGCATGTCCACTAAGTGTACTATCGCTAGTAAACTCTCGAGAGCAGCTCTCAGGAAGCTATCCATTCGCGAGAAAATTTTGTGCGATTTTACTCTCGGGTGTCTTATGCGAACATTTTGTGAGCAAACTCTCAGCGAAAGCTTCCAAGCCTGTGTCCACTTAGTTTATATTTGCGACAGTGATCCGTTGGCAGTTTAAAGTGTGACATTATGACATCTTACAAGCAAAAAGTTGCAGCAGCTTTGTGGTAAGCATAAAAGAAGAAACCACAACAATTCACGAAGTTTTGAGGGCTGAAAAGTAGTGAGGCGGAGTATAAACATAATTAAATCCGTTTGTGCCAACATTGATCTCCAGAAATTGAAGCTGCTCTGAAGTGTATGATGTTGAGGCATTGACTGCATCTTTATCTACAGTACAAAAAAAAAACCTTACGAATATCGCAAGCTCCATATTTCCTGGGCAAAATACTCTCAAAATTGTTTATGCTCATCTGGTTCGTTGTCTAAAATTGGTAAAATAACTTTGAAAAAATTCTCCTCATCAATTTTATATTTTCTTTTCTTGCTTTTGGATTGCTGAAGAATATGAAATCCATTGCAATTTCCTTCATTGCACATTGAAATGCAAGCTCCGAATAATAGTGAAAATCAGGGACTCATACAAAACACAATTCATTTCATCGATCCAGAACCACTTCCTGGTATAAACATGCCAGTCCCGTATTGTTTTTTTAGCTGATGGTGCTTTTGTATTAAAACTTATCCGTTTTGTAATCAACTAGCACCAAATCGTATATTAAACTACCATTTTGGTAGAGCACGAAAAATAGTACAAGGAGTTTGAAGAACAATTTGGAAAATTCATATTTGTGTCTTAAGACTGGATAAATGCACAACCAAAATCTGCCCCAAACCAGCATCATTACTCCAATTATTACTGGTTTCTCAAATTATGAATTTTTCTTTTAGTTTAATTTCAGTGCATGAAAATTCTTATGCCAATTCATTAAACAAAACATGTAATTAATTCATTTCTTGGTCTCGTCGCATGTCCAAAATTTCGCCGTCCTCCACGTTACTCGCCGAGAGCTAATTTCAAAATACGAACAAAGTTGGTATTGTGAGAGGAACTGTCTGAGAGTGGTTCGCACATGTGTCCATTAGCGAGAAACTCTCAGAAAGTCCGACTCTTGAGAGATTTCCGTGAACTCTCCGAGAGCTGCTCTCAACTACTCTCGAGAGTAGCCTGAGAACTACTCTCAGACATTTTACTGTCAAGTGGAAATGCACCTTAAAGGACAACTCTCACTTCAACTGACGATAAGGAATACTTTTAATTTGGCGAATAAAGTTCGTTATTATATTTAGTAAATAAGTAAATGGCTTGAGCCTGCGTATTTTATTGTTTAGTAAAGTTTTTCATTGTTTAATATTCTTAGAAACAAAAATTAGTCACCCGTGTTCGCTCACCATCCACCATCTTAGGCAAGGTTAGTTATATTTGTTACAATTGCAAGTAACTAGTGATAAATTGAATCGTTCTACTTATACCATACGGGTTTTCTAAACCCTTAAGTACTGCCGAAACAGTTTTCATATAACCGACTGTACTTCTGCGATACACTTCGGTCCAAAGGTTTAAGACCGAACACAGTTGGTTTAATTTTCTTTGATTTTATTCGTTAATCAAATGAAATATGATACAAAACTGGAAAATCCCTCTTTTGGGTTTTGGGAATTTTTTGAGCCTTTGCGCATTTTCTTATTTATTTTTCGACTTCTGATTGTAGATTCAGAATTTGTTTCTTACTGATTATATTAAGAGGGTTGTCAAATGGAGTGTCAATATTTTGAAAGCTACATTTCAGGGCGTTTCTTTTTAATTGCCAGATTGCCAGATCATATTTATTTTGAACAATCGATTAAAAAAAGTAAAAAAGACGAGTTTTTGGAAGCAAGTAAGACTAGACAGAAGGGTGATCAATCCAAGCTCGATTGTCATACAACACAACGCTGAACAAAATTTGCTACCAGATTATGTGATTACCGCTTGGTTAAGGGATCTTTTTCTTCACGAATGGATATCTAGGTTAACTATTGAAAAATGAAAATGGAGGCGAAGAAAACACTTTCGGAATAATCACCAAAGAGATTCGTAAATGAGGGAACAGTAGAACAACGACACTTAACAAAAATTCCTCAAACACAAATTAATTGAAAAAATCGTACAAATCACAATATGACCGGTGTTTTAACCGAATTTAAATCTCTATCCTAGTTGAAGCTTGTTATAGGGAAAGACAATACAACTGAAAGCTGGATGTAAAAAGTGTGAGGACATTTTTCAGGTGTATGTAAAAGCAAGTTCTCGGTGAAAAAACCGGACAAAGTTTATTTTGTCCTTCATATCAATTCTTTCGTTATTTCTTGCAAAGAATATGTTTGTTTTCCTCATTCATTTTCAACGAAAGATTTTTTTTTTTTTTTGAGTTATATTTTAATATCTGAGTGTGGCCTCAAACTTTTGGCCTTCAGTCTGGATCTGCCTCCCGAAGAAAATAAAAAGAAATGCATGTAAGAGTTCTTTTTTAAATTTAACCCTTTCTTATATCTTTACTATCACACGATTTTTGACCTATGAAATAAACCCAAATTGGATGAAAGCTCGAATATACAATCACACTCGCCAGATTACTTCCTTTGTAGTTGTTACTTAAGTGCTATAATCTTAATTATTTGGTTGTCAGATGATACGAAAAGAATGTTTAAAGTAAGCATAACGTGGGTGTCATTTCTATTAAGGTAATTGTTAAATTCCACTCCTCTTTGGTGTATTCTCAAAATAAATACACAAATTACTTGACATTCAAATTGAAATAAAAAGTTCTCCTTTTGTGACTGTCAACGTCAAGGAGGCTTGGAAAGGCGTTATTGTTTTCATCAATCAATCTTTCGTTCTTTTCGCCTGTCAACGTGTTGGGCAGAATTTCATTTATTAGCCAACTGACTTAGATGTCATTTTAATTTTAATATAAGAGATATTTTTATTTCCACTGATTTATAGCATAGCGGTATTACAGACTTGTACCAAGCTTTTAATTTGTTGTGCAAAGTGATTTGCATTTGAATTTTTAATATAAATAAAATTCTTACACCCGTTTTCAAAGAACGTCAAATATCCCATTAAAATATGTGATAATTGAAGCATCCTTCTGAAATTTTTGAGAAAATAAAATGCGAATAATACATTTATTTTGGATTTGGGATCTTGTGATAAACTCTTCGTTTACCAGCGAGATTTTAAGGTTACTGCATCCAATTGCGTACACCATCAAAGCAATGAATACCAAATAAAACGCAAAGGAGCTTTTTTTTAAAGCAGCCAATGCTTGTAATTGGTTTTTGTTTCTGCGTCATATGGCATGAGCGAAAAATGAGTAATTTTTGCATGTCAACGTGTTTTCCCGCGAATCTGATGGCAGCGATTCGCAGGCACTTTAAATTGAGGCATTGTTGTTCATTCGCCCAACGTGGCACCTGCCGTTGTGGTCAACATATTAATGCCTTCGTGACTGGATCCATATCTATCTGCACGTACAACTGGCAGAGCTCGAGGCTAAATCTTTTCCTCCAGTTACCCTTACTGCACATAGCACTTATATACGATGGATTGCTTTTTGTCTGACACTCAGCTCCATAAACTGCCAACTTCATCTACCCCATGGTATCGTTTGAGCAATCGATGTATGTATAGTACATATGCCAAAAGATAGATTGTGATGTTGATTTCTTGTCGACAAGATCGATAAGATAGATTTTTCTTGACTTCCTTTTCAAATGACGGCAGGTTGGATGCAATCAATGTAAAAAGATGTAATTTTTCAAGTTGACATCTACTCTTCATATCCTTGCTAGAATCCGGTGCAAATCCAAATCGAAATATGCTTCATCACTCATAATAAGATTTTGCCAAAAATGCAGCAGTTGCACCCAAGCGCTGTATTTCAAGTCTTGTCTAGTTCGATACAAACATGATGAGAACCAAAGGTACACAGGTATTCAATTACCCTCTTCCGCACTGCATCAATTTTTTTAGTCTACGTAGAGTTGTTTGCCACCCATTTTTCAGGTGCAAGTCGCTACACATTTGCTGGTATTCCCCAAGGCTCTGTCTTGTCACCCACTCACTTTTTTGTTTGTCTGCATCATCTAGTTCAATAAAGTACTCTCTGATACAAATACAATTGCAGGAAAAAACTTCTCTCATACAAGCTTAGCTTCGGTTCTAAAGGTTGAAGGGGAGCTCATCGGGAATGCTTAAATACCGTCGAATTTATTGTAATGTTTTTTTTTTGTAACAACTTTAGATTCAAGCCGTCAATCGAAATCAACTGGAGGAAGGATTCTTGCGAAAACTCAATACGAAATGCAGCCAAAGGGACAATCACTCGTGCCTGATGCTCAAATTGATCGTCTACATGAACCGGATTTTCAAAAAGTCATCGATTGACGTAAACGAGAATCTTAAAGTCACAGAAAATCGGTAAGAACAGCAGACTCACACTCCAGAACTATGCTTAAAAAGTTTTTTTATTCTTCCAGAGGTGTTACCATCCCCGATGATCCTGATGAGGATATGTTGTTGGCCCGTTCGCTGCAGTCGGATGACGAAACGCTTGGACTGTTGGTGGCAGGTAAAATTTGGCGTTTCATCCGAAGCCGAACTCTTCGATACAAGGTGACGGATAATGCTGATTTCGTTGTCACGACAGAACCCAAGGGAAACCTAAATTTTGGCCTTTCTGTAAGCCCCGCAGAAGTGCTCGAAGAAGGTCGCGGTAAAATGAAGAACCTTGGCCCTCTGTTGGCAGTGGTTGCAACCAAGGCGGGTATCATGGGTGCACTATTAATTAAGGGTTTAATTCTTCTCACCGGCAAAGCGTTGATCGTATCGAAGATTGCATTGCTGCTCGCAGTGCTCATAGCGCTCAAGAAGTTGTTGAATAAGAAACATGTGGCCTATGTGGAGCCACATCATGACACTTACAGCTCAGGCTGGGGTCGAGCTTTGGATGGCTTTATTGAGGGTCTAGCCGAGGTGCCCGCAAAAATGTTGGACGTTCACGATGTGGCATACTCTGCCCAAAAGCCTGTACCCTTTTAAGTTATGTCTCTAGTTGTTGGTGCCGTTTTTATTTTTAAGTATATGTTAGGATACTGCGAATATACAATTAATTTATTTGTTATTATCTTTCGCTCTTTCTTTTTTGTTCTTTTATCTCCCATCTTTTACCAATACCACTGTGATACAAATACTAACCGTGTAAAAGGAACATCCCCACTACTAATCCCTTTTTTTTCATTTGTATTTATTACAGTATTTTGAATTGTCATTATTTATTTTGTATTTGTTTATAACTTATTTATATTCCTATTGACTATTGAGAATACAATTATTGATTTTATTAAATGTTAAATAAATAAATAATTTAATGGAGCTACAATAAATAAATAAATTAAATAAATTACAGCTAATCCAAACTTGCATCGCGTAAGTGGATGATTGTTGGCTAGTGTCGAATATTGTACATTGGTCTTGAGGGTAAGTAGTTGTAGAGGAACGGCCTGGCTGCACCTGCAATAAAATAATAAAGAAATAATTTTAAAAACAAATTTTATTTGGTGTTTTTTTATTCTCTTATCGACCAAAAAATGATTGTTGTCAAGTTGAAAATTTTAAATCTACGTGACTTCATGTAACAATTCAGACATAAATTTATAAATAAAAAAGAGAGATATTAACCTGCATATCTTAAAGGAAATTTAAGGAAAGTAGGACCATCTCATTTCCATCCGGAGAACATAAGTGAATCCCTACAGTCGGAAATACCTCTAACCGCACAATTTTACGAACTATTTTTAGAACTGAATGATTTCCAACGAAAAAGAAATTGAAAATTGGTGTTAACTGTTCGTTTCTAAGCTTGACCTTGTCTTTCCATTTGTTTCTTTGTTTCTTACTTTGAAATTTCACCACAGCATCTGGTTGTCCAAAGGACATAGACCCCATTTTTTCCCGAGACTCCGCCAAAAGAAATAAGTCCCTTTATTAACCTCTTCGCTACTTAGTATAAGGTAGAATAAATGTAAAAGCTTTAAAGTTTGAAGTCAAGACGATTCCAAGGAGCCTTACAGAAGACCTAGCTAGTCGCACTACCGAACAAAAGTATGGAGCAGACGGTATGCGGAAGGCATGTGTGGCCCTCGAGGAGGCAGATTCTGGAGAATTTCTTACTTTTCACTTTCATTTTATAGAATAAATCAATATTCGGGGATTTGGATTAACTTTGCCGTCGTAGCTTAATTTACCAGCTCGACTTTTTTTTGAGAATAAATTTCTGAGGGATGTTACATGAGATACAACATCAGTGAGTTTAAATTTAACCTCTTTCTTTGTCCAAATAATATTTTAAGATGTCTTTCTGATGTGATTTTCATATTTTAACCGATGCCTCATAGTCGGGCATGTGGGTCTCCGTTAGAAAGTAAAAAAAAAGTCCTGTTTAAGTTCTATCCATGCGTCATCGTTCTGCGTCATTTGTTTCTATTTTGTCTTATGACGACGTTACGTCTCCGACATCAGTTTGGTTAGACGCTTAGAAAACGTTTAGCTTAGGTAGCAGTGCGAACATTTTTATTGAAACTTCGAACAAAGTTCAGCTGCTAGATTGTGGACAGCAACAGAATTGGACTGGTTAAAAGCTTTATAAAGGCTTGACGTTCGGTGTCCATAGCTATGTTATCGTTCTAACTTACTTAACCGTTTGGCAGCTAACTATCAAAATGCTTATACATTCCAAAACTGCTATAGAAAATTTGGGTATAAAATAAAAAAAAAATATATTTCAACTTAAAACCTTATAACTTCTCCAATTTTACATCGATTAACATGAAACTTTTAATATTTTGTAGATAAAGAATTAATGGAAACAACTGTTGAAGGCAATTAAAAGATATACAAGAAACAAGAAACAACCTCACACGACGATCGACAAACTTGCACTGAAATGGCAGCGCTATCGCGCCGCTCAGCTGTTTTAGAGAAGAAATATCGAAGCGCGATGGCGCTGCGTAGCTGCCAAACGGTAAATGGGCTCTCGACCAGTGAAGAGTCCCTGCCTAAGACACGGCAACCTTTTATTCCCATCGATCCCGGGGACGCTGCTTTCAGTTATCTAGACCAAGTGTTCCGGCATCCATGTTCGCTTGATCCCTAAGACTTCCGTTCGTTCTTTCTTGACGTCTCGAACCTAGGGACTATGATTCGAAGATCCTCATTGCTGGAGCATTTAACCGTTCTCCTCGCGTAAGAGACCAAATCTTCGAAGAAGTGAATAGCTGTCTTATCTAAGCAACATAATTTATACACTTATGAACAAAAGGGGGTCATAAGGGTATAAATTATGTTGAAAACCTCTTTCGTATCGACGAAATCATGAATTATATGAATATTTCTGACAGCATTATTATCCGAAAATGGCGGTAATTTGATATTTTGAAGCGAAATGGTCTACTTTTTGGCAGGTTTTTTTTTTAAATATTCACAGTGCCTTGTGACTCCATCCGGGTAGATTTAGTTTACGTAGAAAAGTTTTAAAACTCAAGAAGGTACTCAATTTCCTTGAGACAATTGATCTTGTGAAGATATAAAAAATTGGATGATTGACGTTACATTAAAGAGATTCAAAAAAGCATTCAGAATATAAAATATACTTTAGGTAAATGGCAAAGTTTGTTGTGGAAATAGCTTTAAATTCGAGTTTTTGTAGCTGTTTGTCAGCTCAGCACCACAAACCTTAAATCTCCTCGACGATCATATTAACATTTTCTACTTTAATTACACTGTCAGATTAAAATTACTCTTTGATATATTTGTATTTATATTTCAAAAATTTGTACATAAAACCTTACCATATAGAAACTTTTTGAGTTCTAAAACTTATCTATAGAAAAAAATTGAATATCTTATGCCGTTGAACAACTTTACTATATTAACATAATTGGTCTTCTCGAAAAAAATGGTATAATTTGTAGCTTTTGTTCATTTTGAAGGTCCATTGTAAAGATTGGTTAGAGAATTTTTTGAAATAGAATAGGTAGTTTCGAAATTTATCTCTTAGATTCAAAATAAAAAACCTAAAAAAATTTTACTCTTTATTAAATTGTGTTTTAACTTTAACATATAGAGAAGTGTCTTTGCGAACTTTTTCATATAACTTTGTGAATCCTAAGACTTTTCTATAGAAAGAAATTAAATATCTATGACCGTTAAGCAGCGTCCGCAAAGAACCAATTCGCTCGACCGTTTTTTAATTAAATAATTGGTCCCCACGATAATTTATAGTCTATGTAAATTTAAGTGAAAGATTTTTTGAAATCGGATAGGTAGTTTCCAAGATTACCTCATGCATACAAACTTACAAATATAACCTCTTAAGATAAACCATTTATTTAAATTTAATGAAAACTTTTTCGTGTTGTAATTTTTTAATTTTTTAATGCAACCAGTTTGGATTCGAAAACTATATTCATTCTTGATATATGGGAGTCGGAGAAACCCTTTTAAATGAGATCCAAATCTAGGGATCTTGAAACGTGGAGATATTGGAACATTTTGGGTTCTCAAAATCGAAACCATCACACAGACTTAAAAATCGTTAAAGCAATCAAAATAAATGCCAACAAAATTGCTGGGCTAGTTCCGACAGCCTTGAAAAGTCTCTGCTTATGTTGTCAACAATGTTACTATTTTTACTCCCATCCAGAGTAAAAATAGAATTGCTTTTCCATAATTGATATCAAAGAGAAATAATTAAAATGCTAATTAAATTAAAAAGAAATTATATACAAGTATACAGCGATAAATCAAATGGATGAGTGAATTACAGTGCCATGACTTCCATTTCAACAAGAAAAACATTTAACGGACGCTTGGTTCATCTAATGATCGCTAAAAGGAGTTCATTCTAGAATTAATAATAAATAACTCAAACGTGCGAAGAAATGGAGTAAAATTATGCTAAAACAATTATGTGAAAAAAATAAGAATCAAGAAAAACAAAATCTATAATAAAAATAATTGGTTGAATGCCGCTGAGTAATGCTAAATTAAAGTTGTCCATTGGGGAAACTTATGAAACTTTTTATTTGGAAATTTGATCGGATTTCTGACATCAAAGTAGCTTGATCGCACCAAGTACTGTGAATATGACGGTTTTTTTTATGTTTCATTAAGCCTGTTTACACTCATTTGTTTTGTTAAAAATCAGAAGAAGAATTTAAATAATTATATTATTTATGAAAAAAAGATGAGAGAGTATTTTTGGGTCACCTTGTAGTGAACAAATTACAAGCTTTGTAATGAATTCCGGTAAGACACATGTAGTTATTTTCATGACACTGGTTAACTATCGACATTCAACTGTTATTGTGAAGGCTTATGATAGGTAAATACATGGAGGTTTGGTTTGGTAAAATGGTCAAATGGTCATAATCCCATTCATGTTCTTGAGAGAGGCGGTGCTATAGCTGTTTCAATAAATGGATTGTGCTTCAGAATGTTGACTGATTGGTTTTTCCTGAAGTTGTTTAATCGAAGTTCGTATCGTCAAAATAAAAATTTGTGAAAATGATTTCATTGGCTCTGACTGACAAATTCTTCGTCCAAATTTGAACTAGAAACAATTCGGAATAAAAACAAAACTACACCTGAGATCAAGCCACAACACAATCCTGAAATTTTTCTCATAATTCTTCCACTCGCGGTGTGGTCAAAATGCTTTATGAGGGTAGTCATTGTCCCTTGTGAGTGACCGAATTAAATCGGCGTCCGGAAACTCCGTAGGTACAACTAGGTAGTACTCGGAGTATATGACTCCTCTAAACTTTCGAACATCTAGTATGCTTACAGAGATTTCTAAGTCGAACGCCACTGTTTGCCTTAACCGTTTAATTGAATTTTTTTGTTAAGTTTTTCGAATGCCACTAGACGGTAAGAGTTTGTGTCGTGAGGTTAATCGGATATTTCTGGTTTGATCGTTTCCGTCGTAACCTCATTCTGGTTATTAATCTAGCTGAAAATGTTCGCTGCAGTAACATCATGGAACGAACTGTGTAACTCATGTATATTACGGCCCATTACCAATAATGCCCAACATTGTCTTTAGCTATATTTATCCTACACAGAGTAAAGTCAGGAACGGAAGAACAAGGTAAAGTTCTAGAAGAATCAGATTCACTAAAGGCGATTTCAAATTTATACCAAGTAACCGAATCGAGTCGGACACGCACACGAAGGGTTCCATACCGTCTTACAATATACTAACTACTTTTTTCGAATTATTAATACTCATAAACTATTTCTTAGCGTAACATTGAATTGATATTTAAGATGTAAGTACAAATTTACGGATGCTAAATTTCTTGATTCTAAATCAACGGGAAGCACTCTTAACGTTTTGATTCCCTTGCAAGTTTCAAAATATGCGACATTTAGGACCGCAGTCATAAACTTTTTATGTCAGCAGTCCCTAGTGACTTCTTCCGCCATAAGTTCGTGAACGTAGAAAAGTTGTAGAGCTTAAAATGGACTAAACGCCGTCCGCTGACACAAAATCGTACTTTTTGTCCGAACAATGTTGTGTAAAGGGAAATTTTTATCCACGCAAAATTTCTTCGGTAAAAAAGAAAATTTCAGAACAATTTAAGTTTTCAAAAAATATTTCATAAATATTTACAATAGGGCATTTAGCAGTCGAAGTACAGTGACAAAAAAAAATACTTTATCACATTGTATTCGAATTTTGAAATCGGATGAATAGTTTCGAAGATTATATCCTGAATATAAACTTCACATCATTTTAAGATAAAGGAGATTATATAATAAAATATTATTTATTACTGGCATGCATCAGAAATTGTCGGACAATTTGGAAAATTATTTTTAAAAATACTTTTAAGTCATATTTCAACAATTTGTGCATTAACTTTTACATATAGAGATGTACCATTGTGATCTTCTTTGATGATTTTTTTAAGTTCTACAATTTAAGTACTCAAATCTCTCTATTACCGTTTAAGAAACGTTCGCGCAAAACGAATTCGCTCGACTGTTTTCAAGTTGCAAAATTGTTCGCGACGAATGTCGTTTTTTTTTAATTTTAATAAACTATAGCCTTTGTTCATTGTGGAGGTCCATTGTAAATATTGGTGAAAGAATTTTCCAAATTGGATGAGCAGTTTTGAAGATTACCTCATACATTCAAACTAAAAAACATTACCTCATTATGATATAAGTATAAATCGATTTAAACTAGATCTATCCACGCGTTTCTGAGACGCTTGACAGACAAACACTTTTTATTTGTCTTTTAACTGCAAAGCAAAGACCGGAGATTGATATTTCAGATATTTAAAAATTCACAGAGAGTACCAAGTCTCTCGTGAAAAAATTATTAAAAAGGATTTTTGGTTTCAGCCACCCTCCGACGGCAGGTGTTCATAAGTCTTGAACACTAACAAATAGATCTAAAATTAATAAACTACTCCTAATTTTTCTTGAGGAATTCTGAGTTCCAAAAACACACAGTTCAAAAATCCCAATAATAAATTTGTATGCATCGCCACGAAGAAGGTGCGCGCTGGGTTACGATAAAAGAAAAAAAATTCAACTCACCCATCCAAGTGTCATCTCGTTTTATTTTGTGTTGATTACCGATGTGTTTTGTCAACCCGGCTAATGAGCTTGTTCCATTTTGTATATCAACGACTTGATGCAAATTGCTCTCAGCTGCCACATTCTCTAGTCCTTGAAGTGAATGTCCGCCATTTGCAGCAGCTGCTGCTGCCGCAGCGAAATGCAAGGGATACATCTCGCCACCAGCTGCGATTTCAGGGCCTTGAATTGCATGCATTCCATAATCCATATTGTATGGCATTATAAACGGCTGCGGCTCCGGATAGTGTGGATACATTAACCTTAAAAAATAATTTTATTCCACCCATAATCCTGTCAATGCTATGTGAAGTGTTCAACTCACTTCTCTGATGCATTATCCATAAGCTTTTTTATGATGACCATCGCCGCTACTATAAGTGCCAGCTTGGAAATCGCCAATGCTTTAATTGTTAGCAAGCCCACTGCTTTCACAGCCAACATTGTCCAGCCAAAAGTGGTTGCGGCCAAGTACATCGGTACAAACATTTGAAATTGCTTTTTATCCTTATGTCCTTGTCGATTTCCCAGACGATTGCCACCACCTCCATGCCGTCTACCTTTAGAGATTAGTTAGGACCTTAAACTCTTGTCACTTCTCTTCCACTTACCCTGAGTGGATGACTTCCTGAGTAGGGCAATCTCAATGTAATCCTCATCGTCCAAGGCTCGTTGCACACTAAAAACCATTGGTCCAACGGGCACACGAATGGCATTGCCACTTAAAAAATTCAAAACCGCTGAGGATCTGCCAACACTTGAAGGCGTCTTTGCAGCTGGAAGTTTTTCCACATCAAACATTCCAAAACTAACCACTTTTCCTTGCTTGTAGGAGCTTAGAACACTGTTGGCCACCGAATAGAGACAACTCGCGTTATTCGCACAACTCCAGGACATTTTGTCAACAAGCACTGAGTTTACACGGTCACTGTCACTATCGTACGCGCTCACTCCTGCATACACTTTCACTACATTAGCAATTGTCACTATACAGGATATGAGGAGAATTGAACGAAGAGGGCACGTCATTTTATCGCGCACAGGATATGCAAGGATATTCAAACCGAATGCACTTTTCTTGCCAATAGTCGGTGACGGACGGTGTCAAATCGACTTTGTCTTAGAAGAGCACGTTATATCGACTAATTACTTGGCTAAAAGCGTATCGCAGTTTTATTGTCTCCACATCTGGCTGCACAAAGCCCCTCCACAAGCTGCAGATGCAATTAATAACAAAGATTTTTTTGTATCGTCAAAAGGGGGCTGCTGCAGACTTTGGCTGCTGGCTCAAATTTTAATGCACGCAAAATATGAATCCGAGCATCGACGAGACGAACGGATAAGTGTCTGGGCATGGATTCATTCAAGCATTCCTTGGTATCTATGCATGTATGTCTATGGGCGTTGCAATTTGATACCGTATGGTATGGAGAGCCTCAGAGATTCACTTTAGGAATCATGAAAGCAAATCTTTTTCTATTTTGTTTTTAGTTTATTTTTCTATGGTTTTAGAAATTGGCCAAAGTAATTAGATCTCGGCGTGAAGAGTGTAAGCCAACAGGGAGAGTGCCTAGGGACATACGCACTCGGAAAGGGTATGGGTTTCTATGTTTCCTTTGTGGTCGGATATGGATTGTTTGCCCTGCAGTGTACATGAGACTACATGTGGGTAAATGAACTCCAGTTAACAGATAACTATGACAATAACTAGCATTATTCGTGAGACATAGAATGTCTCCCTCGAGGTTGGGAAGAATCGTACTTATCGATATCACAGCCACACCCACCCACCGTTGCCGTGTTGAAAATATAGAGACTCTTAATTGGTTGGTGCGGCTGTCCCATGATTCAATTCGATTACGGCCCCATCCTGATATGAAATTGCCTTAAAAAGACTACTGATTCTTCTTGCGACTGTCGCAGGATATTCATATAATATAGGGTCTGCGCCCTTAGAAAAACCCACCGAAAAAGTCGATCGCACGATCATGGTGGCCAGTTCACATCCACGTGAGATAACAATGCCCTCGAATCGCTCGTGAATAATTTTCAATGTAGCGTGAGCTATGTGGCATGTGGCGTCATCCTGTTTAAACCCCGTGTCGTTGGTCTCCATATGATCCAATTCAGGGCCAAAAGAATTTCTTAATCATCGACCTATAGCGCTCGCTGTTGACAGTGATGGCTTGACCAAATATGAACCGCTAGCTCAAAATTCACACCAAACGGTGACTTTTTCCGGATGCATTGAACGCTCTTGGATCTCATGTGGATTGGTATCGTCCCAAATTCTACAATTATGTTTGTTGACGTACCCGTTCATCAATAAATGGGACTTATCGCTGAAGATGATTTTTCGACGAAAATTAGAGTCAGTTTCCAACTGCTCCAGAGCCCGTTCAGCGAACACACGTCGTTGTCTATGATCGCTTACGTTCAGCTTCTGTATCATTTGAATTTTCTACTGGAGCAGCCCCAAATCACGACGCAAAATCGTCGAAATGTCTTGCGTTTCAGTGGACTTAAATTTATCCACCACGCTGTGAATAGTCCTCTAGGAAGGACGATTATGCCGACCGTAAAATGGGTGAAGCGTGCGGAATATCCATTTTGATAAAACAATTTTCTAACTTGCACGTCCGAATAAATAACATCCAATTTGACAGATCGCAACCTTAGGACAACAAGGTTCTAACACCAACATTTATAATTTTAAAAATGAGTTATACAACGCATCACTTTTAAACAACAATGCTCCTTCGATTACCGCACTCGATTTTTGTATGGCTCTTACTGTTTCTGAGATGTTTAAAGTAACTAGGTTCTAACAACAGGTTTTTAATTTGAGATTCAGTTACCATGGTTCTAATAGATTCGAAAGAAGAAACGGTTGTGTTGCCTGGTCACGAGGGAGAGTTAAGTGTGAAGTCCTCAGATTTCAATTCAACTATTTAATACTAAAACTCAGGTAAACATATTTTAAAAATTTATTTTATATTGCGCTTGCGATATAGGAAAACAGACCCGAAATTAGCTTCAGTTAGCCCAAGTGATACCATCGCGCTAAATTCGGCAGTAGTTATTGAAAATTTTATAAGCTTGGAACCGGTAGTCATTCGAGAAATACATGATGTTAGTAATTTGCAATGCAATGAATCTAATAAAATAGAGCATGAACGAAACATTGCATCAACCTCGGAAGCCATCAGCCACAAATCTTGGAAACAAAACGTGCGACAAAGGAAACATCAAGCAGGGGAAGCTAACAATTATTCCAGAGGCAAAGAAGTAGCACGAAAAGAAATTTTGAATAAAAAAACTACAAGTTCCACGGCCAGAAAATTATTACATCAATCGAGGAACCGAGAGGAACTGTTTGAAGCTTTCTACTCCTTACGTCAAGATGTCAAGTCAAATTTATTTATAATCAACTTCGAGAATCGAAAGCGTTCGAAAAAGTAATAAATCGGCAATCTCACGGCGAAACTACTTATTAAGCTATTTTATAGAAGTGTCTAAGAACGTGACAGCTCTTGCAATTTCCTACAAAAAAGTTGACACTGCTGTACCCAAGGGATGCGATAGGGCTTGAAGTCCGTAAAACGAATGCCTGAAAATAGGGTTTCTTTAGTAAAAATACATATAAGATCATTTCTAACCATTCATTCCCATTATTGTTCGAAACTTTACCTTAATCCGGGTACAAAAAAAAGGTGCAAAACCCTGTCAAAGAAAGCTTTTAGAGATATATTTTTAACGCAAACATCAATTTTGGTTTTTAACCCAAATCTGACAGGTGTAGAAAGTGCGAAGGATTTTCTGAAGCTGAAAAAAAACATAATTTTACAAATGAGAAGAAAAAAGAAACTGAGACCCACCTTAAGCTACGAGAAATAATGGGAGCTCAAAAGGCCCTGTGTATATAATTTTGTTATAGTAGAAATAGGGAAGCTATTTAATTTACAATATAAAATATACAAAATAAAATCACATATACTAAAAGAATGTGTCACTTTTATTTTGTCTTTAATATGAACCGATTCCTACATCTTAAGATGATAAATTTGAACTTGCAAAATATAAAGTTCTGTTGGGTCCCACAACAATGTGCCTCATCGTTGAGCATCAGAGTTCTATCTGTTTTTTGAGACTTAGACTGATGGAAAACTAACACATTGACATGGACATTTTTAAAAACAAATGATTTTAAAGGACTTTATTAAAATTATCCAAAAACTATTTTTGAATTAATTAGAAACGGACTAAGTTAAGCGATTGAGAAGTTTCAACCTAAGTTTTCCCAGATGTAGAGTTCTTGCAAATAGAGCCTTGTTGTCCTAAAATCACGAGAAGAAGCTGCAAAAATATGGCCGATATCAAGTATTAAAGTTCGAAAGTCCCTATTGAAACCCCCCTATATATCCTCTTTGTCTCTCAAGCTTCTGAAAAAATCGTTGTTGTTTAACCGATATAAAATCCGATAAAATATTCGCTATTCTTTGTGACTTCGATTGACAGAATCACTTGTTTTTCCTTCTGGCAGTACTCAGTACTTGCCCACACACGTTCGACTTTCGTGAAAACGATATTGTAGATGTCTACTCAAATAAAGGGAAGAACCCGCTGTCTTCTTTGTCACCTTGTGGTTGATGACACAACTCTTCATACGTGACGACAGGACTGTTGTTTTCAATGGCCAATCCACTTGGGGAGGTGTGGTCGTAATATTGATATATAATATGTCCAGTATCTGAAACCGGGAGTCTTTCTGGAACTGCATGAAGTAAACTTGCGAGAATTCAAAGTGCATTTCGAAACTGTAGTGGTTGTTGACGAGGTTAACTCGGACTTGTATTGGACCAGTATCTTAATTTTGTCTTGAGGATTTTCCGAAAAAAACCGAAAAGATTTTTCTCCTTCCCCTTTTCATAATGCGATATCATTCTTCGAATTTTAAGGATGCTCTTCTTCATCCCTTATCGATCGTCTACAGGGTCTGCCGGTTTGGCCAAAACAATAAAAGGAGAGGCCCCACAGTTTTGGATAAAATTCATAAAGAGAGACTGCATATGCCTGAGCTCCATGCTTAGCGGCTTGACACTTTAATACAATCACATCGGAGCGTTGGTTGACAATGCCTTTTCGACAAGGTTAATAGAGACTTAATTTTTCTCCGCTAGAACAAACTGAGCTCGTTGCGCTCCACTTTTAGCGTTTTATTCCAATTTCATTTCGGGTGCTGTGCATATACCCTCAAATTATTTGCAAATTAACAAACTTTGTGCATAAAATATGAACTACGCAGATTACAAGTAAAGTATCAGCTTGAAGGATATTTTTCGGTCATAAAAGTTGGCACAGGATTGACGCCAATCTAGCTATCCTATGAGAAACTTCTTCCCCCACAGAGTGCATAGAACCGAAACAAAAAAAAAAAAACTCGTGGTGCAACTCGAGATAATAAGAACTTATCGGGTTGAGAGAGTTGAGTTTTCGAAATTTCAAACATGAGGAAAACTGTAAAAGTGTTACAAAAAGTGTTACCATGTTCCAAGGGTAGCAAGAACTTTTGGTCGTTCGTGAAAAATGTTAAAAGTTCTGTCTCGTCTTCATCCACACACTTGCTTACAATGACGTTCCAGCTGTCGGCTCTGTGGACAAAGCAAATCTGCACAATACTCGCAGATATTGCTTTGCCTCCCTCAGTATACGACCGCGTCAATTTTACCATGGGACGGATCAATTTCCCACTCGTAGCGAAAGTACTCAAAGATTTTGACATCCATTAAACCACTGGTTCCGGTGGCATTCCCCTCATTCTTCTGAAGAGGTGTCAGCTTCTCATGGAAATGCTGATAAATCGTCAGTTCATGATATATTTCGGAACACGAACACTTTTCAATGACCAGCAGTATAGTTTTCGTAGCAAAAGTTTTTGATCACACCGAAAAGTGGAACAGAGTTTGGCTTCAGGCTCTTTTGTCGAAAATGCGTGCAATTAGCATAGATGAACCTCTGACAGGGTCCGGCACTCGAAGTGTAACCAGCTTCAGACCGTTGTCTCAGCTTTCACACTGGCATCAGCTGTTTTAAAATTTTCTAATTGTACAAAAGCATTTTGCTACATAAAAGTGAACGCAAAAAATAGATATAAGCGATGGAATTCAAATGTAATAGTGTGATTGCCTTACATTTAGCTGGGAAATCACAACCAGCGATTGTTCGTGAGCTTAAATACCTCAATGTACATAAAGTTTTTGTTTATCGCATCATAACCATAAATAATACTGGTACCTTCGCAAAACGCCATGAAGTTGGTCATCAAACGTCACCTGAGATGTTTCGAAAAGTGAAGAAGCGACTTGAGCGAAATCCATGACGAAGTGCCAATCAAATGGCTAAAGAAATTGAAATATCCGATCGAAGCATCCGACGCATATTGAAAAATGAGCTAATGGTCAAGCCTTACAAGTTCCAAAAGGCGCATGAACTTACACGAAGCGAAGGAGTTTCTTCGCCCGCCACAAATAACGGTTTTGGGCCGTTGTAACCGCGGATAGTCGCTCTCCAATCGTTGTCATTGAACCTGACGTCAACGTAAATAAGACATATTATCGAGAAAGTATTGTAAAGGGTGCTTTGAAGCCATGGGCTGACAAACATTTCAGCCACTAACAATGGACGTTTCAACAAGACCCTGCTACGTCGGTTGAAAAACAACGTTCCGAACTTCATTTCGATCACACAATGGCTTTCGAATTCACCAGACGCGAATCCATTGGATTATTTTCTCTGGGCCATTTTGGAAAGCAAGGCCCGAGCTAAAAAATACACCAGCCTCGAGACGCTGAAAAAAGCTATTGTCCGCGAGTTACGTTCGGTCAGCTTGCGATTCATTTTTTGGTGAAAGGTGATCATATCGAGCCAAAACGAATTGATTCTGAATTTTTCATTATTTTCACACATTCTGTTCTTTGAAATAAATGGAAACTATTTTCCAAACCGAATTTTTGGCCTTTTGAATAGGTTACACTTCGAGCGCCGGACCCATCAATGGAAATGAAACTTCCTTTCGGGCCGTTCAATTCAAGTTGTATTGGACGGTACCAAATCTGAAATTCCCAGGGCTCCGTTTTGTCACCGAGTTCATTTGCAACTTTCGCTCACGATCTTCTGTCTGCATCTAATCCAATTCACTCATTCGCTGATGAGAGCACTCTCCGTGTTTCATATTCGTTCTCAAATTCACGTCCCTCAGCTTGTGCCTTGGAAATGGAACGGCAGCATATGATTATCTCGTGAAATTCTGAGCTCTGTGAAAAGGGTGAAACGTAATGCCTCCAAAACTTAATGCTATCTTCTGTCACTAAAGCGAAACAAAAACGCTCGACCATTTTCCATGTACGGTTAATCAATAGCTACTTGTCTCTTAGTTTTTCTCCTTATCAGCCGCAAACTCCATTTATTCGTATCTGTCTGTCTACAAGAAAACCAGCCGTCTTAGCTAACAACATTATGTCTGAATTTATCAAAAATTGAAAGGTGTTCCGCAAGGTTCCATTTTGAGTCCATTGCCAAATGACCTCCCAAAGTATTTCCGGACGATGTACGCGCGTGGAAATTTCTCTGTTGTCTGTCGAAGGCTTCTTTAATTTCAACAAACATTAAATGAAAATCCTTTTTGGAATCAAGATATTTTGTCATAATAGTCTAGCGTTTTTTTTCAATTTCAACTGTCCGCAAAATTGTCCGCTCATAAAACAACACAGGGTGTCTCTGCAGTTGCATCTGAAAATGCAGTTTCTCACTTGACGTGTTGCCCGCTAAATAATTATTCAGTGAAGTATGCGTTTTTATTTACCAATTTTTTTTTCCCCAACAGGGGGTAAAAATCAACTGCAATTGCAAACAACGTTTGCAAATCAGCCTCATTATTTAACTTTCTAATTGCCTGTGATTGATCATTGTCTAATTCGATGGCGTTTAAAATAATTTAAAAAATCCATTTAGAGCATTTTATTCGGACAGAATCATGTGAAATACTTCCACATCGCCAGATTTAACGCATGAAAAATCCAAACCAGAGATGAGCCAGTGAAATGAATAACTTCGCATGCCTTGAGCTTTGAGGCTTTAATAATTACTTGTTAATCCAATATTAATTGTAGTCGTATATTGCATCATATCAGTCAGTATGATTTTCTCCATTTGGTTGCATGTTTGGCAAAAACAAAAGAAAGGCTTATTGCCATGTGAACAAAAGATGTTTCTCGAATTTTAAAGTATCTATTGCTCGTAGCATTCGTTCGGTTTCTCTTAATTGTTATTTTGTGTACTATTGTTGATTAATGGGATGTTTGAGGAGCATTTAAATGGAAACAAGGTCTTACATGCATCTGCTTCATGCTATGGAATCGATAAATAACTTATACTAAACTTAATTTGATTTGTATTTGATATCGTGTGTAAAAGGATACGACCACATCCGTGACTATCAGCTTTCGCATATCATCTTTAATATACCCAATCTGCTTATTAACTCCTTTTAAACAGAGGACTAGCAGAGCCAAATCATGAAGCTCTTGCAATCAGTCCGATTTTCGCATTTTAAAAGTTTAACATATCTCCACTTTTCGAAGTCCAAGGTGTCGGATTCCATTGTTTTTAGAAACTCGAGCAAAACTCGAGAACAAATAAAGCTAACGAATTGAAAATTGGCTTCATTCGTGTGTGCATAAAGAACACCTTTTTTTAAATTTGAAAGGATGTTCGAAATTTTATGACGAAAAAACTGTCCAAAAAAAGGGAGTTTTCTAATGAAAAAAGTTCAAAATCAATTTAATTTATAGTTTCTCACTGCCTTAACAGATACAAAAATATATATGAATATACACACTGCCGTTCGTTAGTTTCCGGACAAATACTTATAATTTTTTTTTTATTCAACTTAAAGCCGAAATGTTTCATTAACATAATGTTTATTTAGCAAATTTAATTAAGTTAATTATACAATATTATGATATACTAAAGGACTTAAACAGTATTATGTTGAGGCCATTTAATATTGTCATGTGCGCTTTTAACTATTTCTTGATCTTGGCCAAGGCGATTTGCGAAATACTTTAGAAACAAAACGGTCAAAGTGGAAGATAAGTGGCACCGCCAGACTACTCTGGACCAGACCTTTCGAATCGAGGTAGAGGAACGCCTCTGGAGGGATACAAGCATTCAGGCGCACACTTTCATGGTACAAATAGTTTGGGTAGAGACACTCGGAGATATGGTTGTTGATCAAATTCATTGACTTTGCAATATGCCTTCGGATAAGCTTAATAAGGAAATTTTCCACTCTGATCAGGTTGGCCCCATTGTAAAGGACTTCATTGCTATAGAATTTTTTGTATTGAGACACTTGAGTTCTATATAAGCGAATACAAGCCCTGAGACATTGCCTTTCAAAAAGTCGAACATTTTCCATCGAATTTGCCGTCACGTTGAACCACACGGGACACCTATAAGTAATCATTCGCCTGACAAGAGCCATGTAGCAGATGACTTTCACCCTGGCATCGAGCTGGCTGCTATAGAACAGTCTCTTTGTCATGGCAAAAGTCGCTTTGCCTCTGGCTAGAGCAGCATCTATATGTTTGTTAAAATATAGGTATTGATCAAGCCAGAGCCCTAGGTATCTGATTTCACTTTACACTTCGATTCGCTAATGGTTGCCCGTATTGTCCTACGATCAAGAATTTTCGCCAATTCTTTCTTGTATCCCAAGAGGCCCTTGACAGTGAATTTATGGTAGTTAATCTTCAAATTCCAGTCGTCACAATAACGCTGAATTTTTCTTGAATCAGATCTTAGAGGACTAAATGTGATTGTCTTGAATCCATCTATTTGCCAGTAATCAAAAGATCTTATTCTGAACCTTTCCCCAGCTCCGAAGGAAGTGGTGGTAGAAACCTCTCAACTGAAACTATATGCTCTTGAACTATATGATATATTCGTTGCAAAGAAATTGCAGAGTTCAACCGAATCAGACAAATAACAATAATAAAATCAAGCCAGTTTTAGCTATGTTTGGCGACGAGCTATTGATCGTGCTCGTAATTTAGTTTATCTCACCATGCAACTGGCCTTAAAACAGAATAAGTTCATGCTAAATGTAATACTCTTGATAATTATCTACATAATTATTATTTCATAACTCGGACGGACAGCAACGTCCGAAATGAGTTTAAAAACAAAAAACAAAAAGTGGAAACAAATTTAATTTCCAATTGTTAAGTTGTTGTAATAGAATCGATTTTCGGAACTCTAAATTTGACACATCTTATCTCTTGAAGTGACTTGGACATGAAGAGCGAATGGAAACCAATGCTCCGGCCTGGAAAATCGTTGAATCCTACCCCGAGGGGCGGCACCGTAGAGGACGATCGCGACTCAGGACCTCAACCAACTTATCGTGCAGAACTGGAGACGGCTGGCTAGGGATCGGAGTGGCTGGAGCAGCTTGGTTGAGGCCCTTATCCCCCACGGGTTGTAGCGCTTCCTCGAGATAGAAAATAGAAATAATTAATGAGAGAACTAATTTCTACAGTTTTACTTAAATTCCAACTTTTTTCTAGTAGAAATGTCACTCAATCGAAATAAATGTATTTCCAATTTGTTGTCCTGATTACTTGAAACAATACTCGTACGTTCGTTAGTAAGTAAGTAATAACCAAAATATTGAACAATCTTTTAATGTTAAATACGCAAATCGTATATTTGATGTTGCTGTTCTGCGTCAATACATTACAAGAATTCAGCTTAGAGAGCCCCAGAAATGCTTGAAATCTAAACTAACTACCACATTATTGATTGACGAAATGCAAATAGACAGAAATCATGGTGAGCTCAAGAAGATAGGATGCAAATTCGATTCACTGAACGATTTGCAAAGATAAAACTAGTAAAAGGACTTTGTTGCGACTTTGACAGCAGTTGTCTGAAAAATAATGCCAGAGGATTTGAAATTCGAATACTTCAGAAATATTTCAACAGATCAGGGGGAAAACTTTGCAATTTGAATTTGATTTGGGGTTTGTCAGTTTAAATACCAAAGTCGACAGAATATCATGTCGAAGATTTTTTTTTCTCCTAAAAAAGAGGTGATAATTTTGTTTCCCTACTTGGCGGATGGCAAAGTCAACTCGATAACGCACTCTACCAATCTTTGCATATAACTCACAATTTCTAGCCAAATACAACACCGCTATGATTACCAGTCCCTCCCCAAAATAAAAGTCCTTTTGAATGCGGTATTAGCCTTCTGCTTCGTCACCATCTAAACCAAATCAGTGGACGCCCAAAAAAGGAACATTATCAACATCACCAAAAGATTTTAATTCAGATGAACTGGAGGATTGTCGAGAAAGTATATGATCCTCCTTGTTCTTTAGAGAACGAAGCCCATTGGCAAATTGTCTGTATGACTAATCAGAAATGAACGAGTCGAAACAACTGCAATATCATCAGCAATATTTGAGCTACATAATCATACCATATTTCAAAAGTAGATCAGATAATTTTTAAACCTTCGCCAGAATAAAAACAGCTTTTGCGAGTCATTGGCCAACGCACAACCCAGTTAGGACTACCTATGATAGCATTCAATGTAGGAGTTCTCCACATCTTATTTGGTATCGTTTTTGAATACGTCTTCCCAATTCATTGCCAACTAAAATTGCCTGAAAGTGACAACGACCAGAGGAATAACTTTATATGCTAGTTCGTTGTATTTCTTCTGATGCATACTCTCAGGTGCGATAATCAATTTAGTAGAATTCTTACCACGCATAGTCTCTTCTAGGCTATACTGATCAGATCAGTGGTTAGCCAACTCGTAATACCAAATTTTGGTAACGGTCGAAAAGTTGTCAGTTTTATCCGTCGGCAAGAACGTGCATCGGTTCAGAAATTTGAGTTTTATGGACTCTTTTGTTGGCTTATTCTGGGAGTCGTGGGGTAGCATGAGTCATACACTTTGCTTGGGCTATGATAATATAAAAATTTGTAGAATGTAGAATGCCAATCAATAGCCTTTATAAAGATTATTGATTGTAGACGCCTGTAAATAAAAGAGGATTATTCTAATCGTTGTTCCATGCAGATAAGGATTTTAGAGGTGTTTTGACCTCTGGAAGAACCTTCTGCCTAGAGTTCTTGCAGGACATTCGTAAAGCAGACGACAGACAAATATTTGCACTTATCTGTGAAGATTCTTAAAAATTCGTTGCAGGGTATTCCGCGTCAATTGATTGTTTGATCTTTTTCCGTGATCTTTTTTCAGCCAGTGGAGTCTGACTGACATTTTCTTGGTCGATTGCGCATATTGGCTATCTCCGCTAGCTCTTCATCTTTCTCGTTTCTGAAAATATGTTGATGTCCTGACACAAATTTTGATTTTATCCAAATTGAATACTGAAGCCTGATAACCGCTCGTCTATCAACGTAGAAATTAATGATATTTTGGCCAATATTGCATCTAATTATCATTTCAATAGCCTACTAGATATCTGTAATTGCGGTCAGAAAGAATGCTCGAATGCTTAAAGAACTGGCTTTGTTCTGAACAGATTGGGACAGATTGTACCCTCATCCCAAACCTTTCTTCCAGAAAGTTAAGTATATAATTCTCTGTCTGAAACCAAAGGCATTCCAATGCGACAGGATCGAAGCGCACTGTCTCTTCATAGAAACCCGTTGAACTTAAAGTAGCTAAGTCTTTGAGTCTCCATCGCACCACACAATAAAGCTCTTCAAATTTATTTGGAAAGACTACCCTATTAATCATTAAGCGGTGCATTGGACTTAGACAGCAATTGTAAGTCCAATGCACCGCTTAATGATCAGTAGTGTTGTTTTTCAGTCTCAGTCACTTAAATACCATCCAACTTTGCTAGCGTGAAAGTTGCTTTCGACCTTTACTTTCATTAGTCCTATTCCTCATTTTATAGCCGACTAAAAACTTTATAATTTCGCTCACAATTGGCATTAATAGGAGAGGTGAGACAAACCTGTGGAGTACCCGTATTGCTTCTCTTTTTGCTACATGTGACCCATGCAGTGCCTACCTGATTCTCAGATCAAGCCTATAGCAAACTGCATTTGTCTCTCCGGGCTAAGGACAAGCTTTGGAGTAATTAATTTGAAGACAATAGCAGGTGATGGCGAGAACTAAGGTTAAGTAAAGATAAAGAATTATGTATCGATTCTTCATTGCTTCTGGATCATCCCTTTCATCATCAGATTAGAAAATATCTAATTACCAGAATCTATATCTTTCATATTCAATTCCAAGTATTCATAAAAGGCCATAATCAACAATGCCTCCTATTTAAGTATCCTTAGAAGAAAAGAATTGCCAACGACTTTACGTCCACCTTATTATACGAGGGTAGATGAACTCATTCTCGGAATTATACGCGTATTCATATTATTCTGGAGTCCTGTGGGTGCGCGTGTGTCAAGTTCAATATTTCCGAGTAAATTTAACTCCAAGAAGCCATATGCGTGCCTATGATGAAGGCAATAACCGAGGTGAATTATTTTGGTAACAAATAATTTGATTTATGACAGTAACCTGGAAACTTGGTCATTTATTAGAAAAGAAGTCAATTGATACAAGGTGAACGACCATTTGTTTTGATGTTAGGATTCAGACTTGTCTAGACGGCTTTTGATTTATTGACAGGTATTCGTAAAAAGAAACAATAATGGAACCAAAGTTTCTAAATGAAAGAAACCTATGGCAGCAAAAAAGTTTTTTAATTGCTTTAATTTCACAAAGAAAACAGATCAAAACAATTTGAAAAAAGAAATTAGTTAAATTGAAGCCGTGTGAGGAATCTCATCTGAATGAATAATGTAAAAAAAAAATAATAATATTTAAAATAAACAAAAGAAAAATATAAAAAACGAAAATAATTTTGTCGAACACCTACTTTGTTTGTGCGTCTTGCAAATGGGGGGTTGGCCGTGGCCCTACAGTTTATTTCCTACTTCAAAGAACGGAACTTTTTCTTGACAACTTGTACCCATCGGATTGATTGTCAAACACTCAAGGGAGATGAGGCTATGAAAAAATGTCAGATACTCGTAACCGAATTTCTTATAATCAATCGTAATCTTAAACTATAAACAAAAACATAGTAAATTGACTTTTTTTACGTTTTTTCTAACACTAGACCTAAAGACTAATATCTTAACATATTAAAAAAAAAAAATTTAAAACTACTTACACTTTCTTTAACATGTGTAATCTGGCGAGGCTGACAGGACATACTTTGCCTTAAGTTCCCCTAAGATAAATAATATACGACAGAGTTCTAGACTCTGTCCACCAACCAAGACGTTTTTTCTTGTCTTTCGACATTGAAGAGTATCCGATGAGCTACTTGCGACGTCTTGGTCGTATTTGACCTGCCCGTCCATAGCTTTTCGGCCAACGTGGAAGATTATTAAATAGTACCACAAATCTATCCTGAACCAGCCCTTTTCTATCTAAATAGAACTACGCTTCAGGTGGAATAAGGACGTTAGGGGGCACTGTCTCGTGACGCATATGGGTTGGATCAACTTGTTGTTCGAGATCATTGCTCTTGCTTCGAATGACTTCGAATGACCTTTATTAGAAAGTCATCCACTCTGATCTGGTTTGCCCCATTTTCTAGGACTTCATTACTATAGAATGTTTTATACTCAGACTCTGGATTTCCAACAGATAGTAGTGGAGACAAACCCTTAGGCATCGTCTCTCGAAAACCCGAAACTTTTCCATTAAGTTTGTTCCCACGTTGAACCACACGGGACATCCATAGGAAAGAACATGCCGAATGACTGCTTTGAAACGATCTCTTTGTCAAGGCAAAGGCCGCTTTGTCTCTGGCTATTTTTTAAAATAAAGATACTGATCTTGCCAGATCCCAAGGTATCTAACAACACCAGTAGCTGCCCGTTTTGTCCAACGAATGAAAGCATTCGATACACCTTTTTAGTAATTCTAGAGGCCTCAGACAACGGAGACCTTAACAGAATGTCAGAATGTCTTCTAATCGTCGCAATGTACCTGTTACGGTGACCTCAATCTTCGGTTTTGATATGTACGCGATCAAGTCATCTGCGTTCGCGGAGAGAGGCTACAAGATCGTTTTAAATACAGACCGGACTAGATTTAAGGGTGAATTGATGAGCATTCTTGCCACTGCCTAGTTAAATTGAGCATCGTTTATGAAAGAAACTGTAAAATATAGAAATGCAGGAGACGTAAGTTCGTTGTTGAGGCGGGTCGATTGACTTCGTAATACCTTTGTCTACTATGAGTTATATTGTTCGATTTTTTACTCTGAAAAGCAGTGTGTTGTTGAAGCACCGAGCAAAGACTCATGGTTCTTCTACATTGAAAGAAATTTATTTCGAATCATTCATACGAGAACATCATAAAATTAAAGGAAGAAATTAGAAATTGCTGAAGGAACTTACGCATGTATTTTTTAAAAGGAACCTTTTTAGCATCACTTCGTTATCCGTCTGTCTTTCTGTCAAGATTCTTTTTCTCAGGAACGCGTAGAGGTATAATTGGCTGTGGTCTTTTAAAGATGTACGAAATGTTTGATACTCACAAGTTCCTATACGGCACAATGCATAGAAATAGAATCATCAGCCATTTTTCTGTAGAGGGTGTTCCAACAGCGTACATCAGTGAGATCAACAAATTAAAAAAAATATATAAATAAGTAAATGAACAAACATTAATTTTATGTGAGTGAAATAAATGAACATATAATAAAATAATAAATAAAATAATAAAAAATAAATAAACAGGTAACAGAGTAAATAAAGAAGTTATAAAATATATAAATAAAATATACATATATAGATAAAGGTATAATTAGAAAATAAATTTATAAGTTAATATAATAAATAATAAAAAAAATGTAAATAAATAAATAATTATACATGTATAATAGATAAGAAAGAATATATAAAAAAATAATTAAATAGATTAACACAGTCTTATAGAGATAGGAAGTGAGATCAATTCAACGTTCGTTTCGAATGTAAATCACGAAATGAATGATATCTTGGCAAATTGAGCAAAATTTTTTTAGAGTTTATTCTGCTTGATGCGCAGTCTTGAAATATGACAACTCGCACATCTTCCCCACGCTTGGCACCCAAAGAGGAGAATGGATTGGAATATGACTCTATATAGTATAATTTTGTTCTTTTTACTTTTTAACGATTTTCTATCTATGAGAGGGTAGAGTGTTTGGTTGCAATGTTACTCTTTTGAATAACTTTGGCAACATGATGTTTAGAAGTAAGTCTCTTGTCGAGATGGATTCCAGGTGAATGCGATCCCGTGTAAAATCAAGGAACTGATTTCAATGAAACATTTTTTTTTGCTCTGTTAAAAAAGATAGCTTGCATTTTTCCAGCGTTTTATAAGTTTTATTTTCTACATATTAAAATAATTATTTAACAGTCTGAAGGCATTTTGTTAATTCATCTCAATATTGGGACTGAATTGGTGTGATGAAAATGAAGACAAAAAATTTTTTATTACCGGTAACAAATAAAGTGGAAATCCCAAGTTAAACATTTTGTCAACAAGATCCCTGTGCCATACCTAGTAAAACGCCGTTGAATCTCCCAATGCACGTTTTTTTTTTTGGATATGCTGACAAAGTCTCTTAATGCCTAATGAGAGGAGTTATGTCGACTTTTAAATCCTAATAATCACATTTTTTTTTATTTTTTTTTACATGTCTAAACTGGAAACCAAATTTAATGAGTTGTATAAACAAAATCGTGAGAAAAGAATCTTCTTTACCTTTTACCTTTGTTTAAGGATATATTAAAAAAATAAAGACAGATTTTTTGTTTGTATATTTTTTTTGTTTCTGTTTCTGTCTGGAATGTACTTATCCGCTGACGAAGGGTGAGAGAACGATTCGTTTTGGCTTCAATCAAAAAACAAATTTGTGAAAGAAAAGAACTTGCTTAACAAAATCCATACGAAATTTGTAGTGAGCTGACCACAATCGCAAGCAGTTTCAATGATTGACCTGACAATTGCTAAGTGACATAGTCTTCGTTAAATTGGTTCGATTCTATTTTAATCCAATCAAGGATGGAATCGTGTCTGTAACAATCGCCAATGTGAAGCTCAAATTCAAGTTTGCGGTCATTTAAATTTAAACTAAGATGCCATTTATGGCAACCCATATAAAAACACTTTTAAATCACACTGAAAGGCTCAATAATTATTGATGTTAGAAATAATCTTAAACATATTAAAATCGTCGGCATAAATTAGACAACCAGCCCAATCGTGAATAAAAATTCCTCGAGAATTTTTTCACTTTTCTCTACTCTCCTATTCTGAATGTTATGACAGCGGGAAATTTTTCCTTTTTCACTTTCCTCCTATTCTAAACGAACTTCGAAAAAGGGAAAAAAATTCTAAGGGAAAAGTAGGTATCACAAACGTCAAAATAAAAGCGGAATGTGATCGCATTTCTCAAAAGTTTTTCTCCAACTATTTAAGCGAGAAATTTGATGAAATGTGACTTTTATAGTTTTGAACAGTTTTACATACATTTGATTTATAATAGGTGGAAAACTGTCAACAAAGAGCAAGGAAGGATTTTGATAAATCTATTGGAGGCTCATCTTGTCATTGGGTGCGGTTTTCATAGGGGAAACAAGGAAGAAGTGGTACGATTTTGGAAGAGGGCAGAGGCAGAACTCAACTCAGCAGGGCCGCCTCTGAAATCTATTTGCGAGTGGAAAAAGGTATGGGCCGATAAAAAAAAGTATGTACGCCAAAAAGCAGCAGTGAATTAGAAAAATAAAACCCGGACTGCAAAGCTCTTTCTTGCTTCCTGCGAAGATTCTATGATCACGTTAAGTAAATATTTAAACTCGCACTTATTGACATGAAAATATTTTTGAAATCTGTGAAAATAGGTAAATATTTGCGTGTGAAACCAACCTTCAGACGCATAAGTCGTTACACTTACATATATTGAGATAATTCCAAGGGATTGGAGCTGTCTCTCAAGTTTCTTCTTATTTTTCGTTTTGCTGTTCAATAGCTGCTGATTCCTCCGCCATCATTCTGAATGCGACACTTATCATTCTTATACGAATTTCAACAACAAAACAACAATCAGAAATTACTTGAATTATATTTATTAGTTAACTTATGAAAACAATTATTTTTTATTCTTTCGACAAAATTAACAAAATGACACTTAATTCCCTTAAACACCTGATTTCGAAACTTCATAAATTCCTCCTCCTGGATTCGAAGTTAAATATTTTCCACCCTTGATTCAGAATAGGAGGATTTAATTCTCGAGAAAAATAAAATTCTCGAGGAAAAATTTCCCAGGAATATTAATGATTGGGCTGAACGTAAATGTAATATGTATAGTAACATATACACGCAAACTTATTACGCTTACGTAATTTTGTTCTTAGTCCTCAGCGTTCTGGGATATATTTAAGCGAACCAAATGTTTACGTTTATATTTCATTATGTGTTTGTCCATGAAATATAAACAAGATAATAAATAAATTTATATATTTCTTGTTTCTTCAGTGTACTCGTGTTGTTTACATTTACTGTGCTTTTTGTTAAATATAAATTTAAATTCGGAAGACTTCAAAATGACTTCAAAAACTTTAAAATGACTTCAGACACATAAAAACAAAAGATTGCATTCCTTTGATATGATAAATAATACCAATCGATGACTTAAAAAAGAATGGTGAATGCAGGTTTTGAAGTTGAAGTCATTAAGTGAACTCATGATTGAAACATTTTTGACGATTAATCGAACGACTTAATTTCCTCTACAACTCTGGTAATAGATGTCCAACTAGCTGAAGAAATACATCAAGTGGACATTCAAACAACATTCAAATAGGGAGCCCTCGTTAGCGAACTTTCTTAAAAAAATCAAACGTTCTTCTCGAGATCTAGGTAGGCACCTTTACCTACTCCCAGGTTGTAAATAAATATGGAATTTCGAAATCTCCAATATTTTGATTAATTTTTTTCCATTCCATCAGGTTAAATATTCAGACATGTTTGAATTCTATATTCAATTGTTTCTTTCTGAAATAATTCTATCAGATTCTCGTCGTGAAAAATAATTATGTACACCATCAATTGAAACGGCTCCTTAAAGTCCATTCGAAAAAAAATCCCTCACTCACTAAGCAGCGTTTCCTCTGGTTAAACATTAAAAATCCATTCATGCTCAACAAGCCACTCAAATATTTGCAAATAAAACAATTAACAACAGCAAAAAAATATATATATATAGATATAAATAAATGAAATAACGGTTAAGGAAAATCAATTAATTGCTTTATCGACAGCCGTGCCGGAACAAAGGGAAAGTTATTTTTCTACACAAAATCAATGAGTTGTCGGCGCGGCCGGCGTGTGCACCTGTATCCGCCCGAGTGTGGGTTCTCCCCTTGCCTGTTCGTACGAGCCATTGAATGAGAGGTGTAGGTTTTTTTTTTTGTGTGTATGTATCTGTGATCTGGCTTACAAGACCTAGGTCCACTAGTATCTCGAAATGATTTATATTTATACCTTTTCATTTAACACAAAGAGAGAGAGAGAGACAAACCGATCCATACGAAACTTTGTATCTATTACAGATTAGGAACATGCCTATAACTTTCTTCTCTGGCAGCTGATGCTAAAAAAGCGGGCAACCCGAAGATTGGTTTGATGCTGCTTCGGCTGCCGTTCTTGTTTTCGTCAAAGAGAGTGAAAGTTGTTGCTGGTTGCCACCGCGCCGGTTTCATCTTCTCTTTGTGTATATCTTCTTCATTTCGTATCTTTGTTTGAAATAACAGATCTTTGATAAAATTAGCTTCTGTCAAGTCTGCCTACCAGTCTTTGTTTTAGCTCTTTTAGTTCTTCAAATCGAAACTCAAAATCTTAATTGTGATGTAAATAATTATTGTTTGTTTCTTGTGTTGCCTAAGACCAAGTGATAAACTTTCCCTTTTGTTCGTAGTGTGAATTTCGTACCTGTAGGCTCTAGACTTGAGCAGTTGTACAGCAGGGAACACCGAAGGACAATTTCTTAGAATGGAAAATAAGGTCTGGCTCTGGAATTGGTCACAAGCGGTCATTGTTGAAAGGCAAGACTAGATTCAGAGGTTAAAAATAAATATGCAAGAATTTTGATTTGTCCCCCGAGAAGAAAGTTACTTCCAAAAAAAAAAGCCAACAACTCTGTGTTTATGGCAACAAAAAAGTTTCACTCATAAATAAATTTGTAAATTAAATAGAAAAAAAAAACGTATAAAAGTTGTATACGCATGCTTATTGGGAGATTTTAAATCAATAATTAAATGTGTAGATGGGGCTGTTAATAGAAAGTTACGTTGTTTTAATTATGCTCCGGCGAATCGTTTTTGTTTTCGTTTATTTTAGAAGACAGATAAGCGCTTAAAATTTCGTCAAACGGTCTCGTTAAAGATTTATCTGTGAGACAGACAACTGGAAATTCGACTTAAAAAGTGCTTTAGGAAAAAAAGAATAAAAATACAATAAAACGGCATCTGCTTAGTATGCGAATGGGAAAATTGTGTTTACTTTTTACTGGATTAGTAGATTTATTTCCTATTTACTGTAAACAAAAAGTTAGAGAGCTTAATAGGGAACAGACTTTATTAGGCATGGAAATTACATTCTATAGTTAACATTGGTATTTTAATTTTTTTTATGAAAAAATTGATGTCTGATGGCTTACGAATCCCCGGCTTCTTTGTTCGCACTCTTCCCATCCAGAATACAGTGCTAAGGGCGAGGTAGTGTTGTTATTGTTAAATGTCCCTTTGAGCCTTATGAAATGAAGAAAATAGCAAACTACTGTGACCACACAATCAATGCATTGAAATCCGGGAATTTTATCAAGACAAAAATTTCAGAGATGAAACACGAAGTTATAGAAAATTTACCCAATTTTGAACAATTGATGAAAAAAAAATTCACTTTCTTTCAAGAATATCTAGTTTCTAGCCAGAAAGTATTTCCATATTCTTTCAACGTATTCCAGGCTGATGGTGACCAAGCAGGAATCAATCCTAGTGGCCGTGGCTGCGTCTAACTTACAATTTATAACTGCGTTGTGTATAAGTACACAAAACTCCTCCTTTCTTGTTTGCGTTAAATCAAATCTCGCAAAACGTCACATCAGTATCATTTGTTGTTACATCCGACCTTCCCAACCCGCTAGTGCCTATCAGCTCTCAGTTGATATTAATCTTCCACATCTTCTTTGGTCCCCAGCTAAAGATACCCACCTTCCCACCACTTTGGACCTGTCTATCCCTCCTAAAGAACTACGTACTCTGCGAAATCACAGAAACAAACTGTGAATTTATTTGCGGATCCAATCTGAGTCTGATTATCTAAACTACCATCGGGCCATACCGTTCTCTGTGATTCACTGTGCCGTGCCTATGTTGCAGAAATACTAACAAGGCTATTTTCCGATCCTAAACGTGTCCATCAAATCATAAACACTAAAAGGAAATCGGATGGCTTCCCCTCTATACTCAAATTTTCTGACACCTCCTCGACCGACCCTGAAACTATTGCTAAACTGTTCGCAAACTTATTTTGCCGCTCGAAACACGATTGCCTCCCCGCCATTGTTCGCAAAAAGTGCGTGAATTCGTTATGCCAACCTCTTGCCACTCATTTTCAACTTTCCCTTGATCGATCATGCTTCTCAAAGGTTTGGACGCCTTTACTAACTCCGTTCATAAAAAGGGCCGTAAGGACGACATCTCAAACTACCGTCCAATTGCGACGCTCTCATCCATACCCATGCTTTTCGAAGGCATAGTATATGACTCTGTCCATCGTGTCTCCAAAGCAGCATGGGTTCTTAAAAGGCAGATCTTCAACCACTAATTTAACCGAATTAATTTCAAACACGCTGCAAAACTTACAAAATGAATGTAAAGTAGAAGCTTTTACTTCCGACTTAATAAGGCTTTTGGCAAAGTCTCTCACCGAATCATCTGCCTGAAGCTTACGGCTCTCGGTTTTCCCCCATCCTTCATTCGCTGGATAAAGTCTTACTTTGAACAATGTCAGTACAGGGTCCGCTTAAGATCCCTTTCATCAAATCCAATAATTTCTACCTCTGATGTCCCCCATGGTAGTCGTTTAGGACCCATAAACTTCATTCTAACAATAAACTTTGTAGAACACATGTCAATTGACTCTGATCTCGTACGCTGATGATAAGATGAGAATCTGCAAACGCATCTCATCCCCTTTAGGTCTTGGTGTACCAAAAACCACGTTGTAAAATGTAAAGCTTTGACTTTCTCCCGAAAGTGCCTCCCCCCGAACATACTTTTTAGATGTTATTCCCTCAGTTGATTCAATGTGTGCTCTCGGTGTTCTTATGGACAAAGAGCTCAATTTTCGTTAGCACATTTATAACATTATAAAGAAATCTAACTTTTCTCTTGGCTTTATTAAACGATGGGCGAAAGAATTCTCTAATCCGTATGTCACAGAATCCCTGTACATTACCTTTGTCAGATCGATTCTCGAATACACTAGCCATGTTTGGTCACCCTCCTATGAAAACCATTCCTTCAGAATAGAAGCTGTCCAACGCAGGTATCTGTCGGGTCTTTTAACAGCTCATTGGTTTTCCTTCGTTGGGTGCAAGTATTACGGCATTGTTTCCAATTAACAGAAATTTTTTCATCGTTATGGAACTTTGTCTACCTACATTGGTGAAAAAAGAATTTTTTTAAATTTAAATGAAAATAAAAGTTCTGATCCTTTTCTGATGCGAGAAATAAGCCTTCTCATGACTAACAATATTCCATTTTCAAGCAGGAAAGCATTAAAGATGCACAAGCAAATCGAATAGAAGCACCGAATATAACTTTGGAAATTTAAGAAGAAAGAAATTCAGACTCAAGACGCTATAATGCACCAAGAGTTAATGAAGAAGCTTTCTTTTCGGATTTCTTCGCACAAGTAACTTGAAAATTAAAATTATATAGGGTCTACAGCAAGGAATGTAATGTAATAGGCAGCACACGCAAGGGGTACCAAGACTCTTACTCTTGATGTTTATAATTTTACATATTCAGCTAACACTCCCGTCGTCCCGAAATTCAAGATAATTTCTGCTTGAGAGAGCAAACGTTTATTCTGTCTTTGCCTTCGACTCAACAGATTGAGTGCCAAATTCACCATCGAATTGGATCATTGCAATCGTGCATCATAATTTTCTTCAAACTAAATCATGGGGCAATATGGAGCACTTACTTGATTTGCATCAAACGATAAGTACGACAATGGAAAGAACAATTCCACAGTTTGGTTCTTCAAAACCGAGTTGTAGCTAGTGCCAAATAAGGACTACAGAGCAGATAAATGACCCGCTGGAACACTCGATCGCCTATTTAACACTCCAGCAATAGATGAAGTGGCAATTGTGATGATGTGCTTACAAGTCACGACACTGGACAACAGCAATGAAAATACGAAGCACACCGTACATCATACGATGCGAGATTATGAAAATTAGCTCAATATGAACATGATGAACCCATCAAGCGGAGAGTATCAATTTAATTATTTCAACATGATATTTCATTCAACCAAGCAAAACTGCGTTCGCATGAAGCATATTCATTTGCGCGATGCAACCAGCACCGAAGGATTTGCAGCTAATGTTGGTTGTTAAACTATTCTATCGTCGGTGTACGTTGGCAGGAATATTCGCATGATAGAATCCAGTTCAGATCTGTCAATCAAGTTCAGCTCTTTTCAGTACCTTCACGTGCAATACGAAATGGATAGACATTCTTTAACTACTGTTTCCCGGATATACATCAAATGAGACATCACCAACGCTAAATTTTTTCGCTGATTTTTTTTTTAAACCAAAAAAAATTGGTCGTCTTTGGTGATACTCCATGCTGGATGTATTCGATTGAATGGAAAAAAAACAAGGCTGTCCGCATGCTCATACCCTACTTTAGTTAGCCGACAAAATTCGACTAAATAAATAATATTATATGTACAGAGTTTCCTGACCCAGAAACTCACCCAGACTTTCATGTTATTAGGAAGATGATTCACGAACGTGTGTCGCCATCACTCACAATCACCGTGCATGATCGACGGCAAGTTTTCCAAGCGTTATTCATGAATCATTTCGATTCGCTTCAGTAAACATCTTGATGTCATCTGATTTTCGTACATTCATTTCAATGCAATTTAAATACTTTTCAACAGAATAAAATATATCAAATAAGTTAACACGAAAGCTCGACGGGTCACCGAGTGATAAAAGTCATATAAAGTTCCAAATAAAGCGGCTCTCAATACAGCAAAGTGTTTTTACAACAAAATTTTTCCCCAAGAAGAAGGCTATGAGAAATTTTTAATTAAAAAAATATTTGTATTTAATATTGTACGGCGGTTTGGAACCTCTTGTGTGCTTCCGGAGCACGCTTTGTTTAATTTTTTTTCCTTGATGACTGCCTTGGCATGTAACAGTCGATATTCTTAAAATCTCGTTACTGTCCTTTCTTTTTAAGTATCATTTGATTCGTGTTATAACTCCGTTCATTGAATTCTCTTAGAAAAAAAATTTACATGAATCTTCATAGCTCGTTATAAAGTTTCTATCACCGAGCAATTGAATTTTTTCCCATCCAGCATGAGGAGCGTTTATATTTTCCAGACTTATTATTTCCCACATGTTGAATTCAAGTCGAAATTTGTGCCTTTTCATCACAACATTTAGAAACCTCGTAAACTTTCATCAGTTTAAAACTTAATAAGGTTAAATGAATTTACCATGATATGATATATAGAAACATTCGTTTACAGCAACCTTAATTAAATTTGTTTAAAGTTTAAAGTTGAAATAAAAGTAAGTTGCAAGTTGCAATTAACAAAATAATATGAGTTATACAGAGAAAAAATAATTGAAATTCAATTATAAGCTTCGAAATGGTACACGACCAAATTAAAAACGTTATGAAAAAGTTTGTTTATTAAGGAAATTGTTATCTTGGCTCAATATTTCGAAGGCTACCCTTTAATCGTGATCACCGCCTTACACCTTCGGGATAAAGATGCAAAAACTCTTAAACATCAACAGCATTCTTTTCGCGCCATTATTCTGTTGCGCTTGCCGTCATTATTTGACATTATTTTCCAATTCAATTCATGATTTCATTATACGTTTTATTCGATATAAGGGCTGGCTCCTTTGAATAACATACAACAACACAAATAGTTGACTTTCATATGAATCTTGCTGTGAGGGCATTGAGGTCGTTGCCAAAAGCTTCCGTTTGCATGTGATTCGAACTTAGAAATAGATTCTAGGATAGGTCGTTGCCAAAAGCTTCCTTTTGCATGTGATTCGAACTTAGAAATAGATTCTTTTTTGGAAGCTCGAAAGACTCTTCTGCGTCTTGCTACCTTTTCCGTCGTTTGCGGTTCCCACTGTAGGCTTCTGTATTGAAGACCATTGTTTTTGAACAATTCAGCATTATCCCGAATTGGGAAACTAATAACTTATCGATATTTCTCTCTCTCTCAACAATTGACTTCCGCATCTGTGGCGTGCACAGCTCTTTTTTTTCTGCCTTTTGTTCAATCAAGCTCAAAGTTATCAAAGCTTTTTTTTTTTTTTAGAAAAGTCTCATGTTGAAATATTACTTTTTACATTTTTTCACAAAAGTACTACTCTTTCTTAATTATGTCGCCAGAGACTTCACACTTCAGCAACACCAAGTGATGTGCAAAAAAGTATAGTAAACAAAATGCAATATCAATTGAAAAGCTGCTGCAAAACAGAGCTTCAAGATCAACTTAATAACGGATCCATTCTATCGATTGCTATCTTCATTCTATTGTATTATTATTTTTCTTAATTTTTTTACTTTCCAAATACGTTCGCCACAACTAATATTAAATAAAATTATAACATAAATGTGTACGACATTCTTCCTTTCGTATTTTCTTCGCGCGATGTAGCTGGATCAGAGATGTTACGATTCCCAATTGGGGCATCACATCACTGGTCCAGTCCCTGTTTGCAATTGCAATAGAATTAATATGTTATCACCGCTACAAAGGTATAATACTCGTTGTAACCTTGCAAAGCGCAGAAAAATGCATATGAAGGCATATCAATTCATGGCAAATAAATACTGCGAATTCAACGAATGCAAATAAATCGATATCAAATTTACTATCCATTTACACATTCCACTTATAGAGTAATCGAATACAAGCAACGGCACTTCATCTATCCAAACTTGGTTGATGATTTTGTAGTTCACTATATTCTAGAGACCCCGACGTTAGACCTGGACAGCCTACAACTTTGGTGTTCCTCACTTTTTTGATAGCTGAACAAACCTTCTCAAAATTAATTAGGTTGGCTTGTTCATTTTGAGATCTCTTCCTGAGCTGCAGCTCTCTTTATCCACTATAACCACTACTTTTTCTACGTCTGCTTTCTGGGCTGGAAACCAGATGGTAGACTTTTCTAAAAAACAAATTCGGATGCTGTTAGTTTCGCGGCCTCGCATTCATCATCATGATTACAGGTAGTTGCTAATAGTCCTTGATGATCTCGACTTTCTAGTTTTTGGATAAAAACAACGCATCGAAGAATCTGCAATTAATAGCCAAATCTGAACATTCCTCGACCTGGATTGCACGGATCTTTGATTAAAGTCACCCATGGCGACGGCTTTGTGTTTAAAACTCGTCTCAAATAGCAAAAGAAATGTAAGCCACATTCGAGAAACAATTTTAAATCTGGAGCATGCTTTAAAAAGAAAATGACTGTTGAACGTTGTTTTGCAATTGAAGGTACGAAGATCCTGCATTCAACGTGTTATTGATTTTTTGAGAATCAAAGCATGCACCTAAAATACGTGCGAAATAAATCAATTACTAGCACCACTATCAAAAGACCATTTGAACAACGCTTGACTAGTAAATTGCTCTATCAAAGATAATGCTTATTAAAAGTTGCTTTAAAAACAGCATCCATGTTAAAAGCATATTTGCTTATTATAACCCAATCAGCACTGCGACTACAAATTGCTGCTTTAGGAAATGACCATCTGAATAACCCCCCATAATGCAGGCAGAAGATTACCCCAACAATCAGACAACAACCGATGTAGAAAACGAAACCTAAAATTAGCCAACTACCTATTCTGCTTGTAGTTGCATTTACGGTTGCCCAAGTAGCACTACACTTGGGAAACGGCATTCGTAATTCATGGCCTTAATGGTCTTGATCTTGCACTTGAAATCCGAATGAATCCAACCGCCGCACCGCGCCGGCAGCAAATCTTTTGTGTGGAATGAAGCTAATTTTTCATGGTCTGATTGTGGCACCAAAGCAATGCGACCCGAGAATAAGCACTCGAGCAGTGCAACCATTTCGCCCGTCCGTCGGCGTCGAGTCGACTGTTTTCTTTTGATAAAGGAGACGGGTTTGCTGCTAACATAAGAGTCTGGGTAATGCTCCTTGTTCATGACAGTTAATTAAATTTACAAAAGCGCATTTTCCAAGTGATTTCACATTCAATGCCCGGTTAACACAGAGAAAGGTTTTCGATTAGGGTTGCAGCTTTGATTGCTTGGCTATATTGACTTACTAGAAAACAAATTTCATATTTTTTCCAAGAAGATTCTCTACAATTTCAATGCAAATTAGATTAAGCTCAGTTTTGCAGTCTGTCAATAGATACAATTTAATTCGGGTTTGTTTCGGCCTGCCCGCAACCGTCAACTGCCCGTTTGATGGGGAAACATATTTATTTGATGAGTTTTAAGAAGGGAGAGCGATACTTTTATGAGAGCAGAACTATCGCTCATCCCCAATATTTTCGAATCAAAACATTTTTATTTATATTTTTGAAAAGCTTGTTTTATAGCAAACAACATGCTAGTATGACACGGCTCCGTCCTGTAACTGAATTAGACCTAATTTTCGAATAATGAAAATGTTGAAATACAGAAGAACATTCGAAATATAAGCCTCAAATTTGTCTGTCATGAATAGAGCCACGGCTTCGGCTACCCCCAGTAAAACATCTAGGTAGTAGTGGGGACTAGGACACGGGTCGCAAGTCGCGTCCGTTCCCCAAAAAACTCAGTTTACACACGGCGTTGGTAATTTCGAAGGAAAGTGAATTAGGTTTTTGTTTTTCTATCAGTTTTTTAGTTTTTTCATGACTTAAATAAATTTCACATATAATTTGATGTTGTTTTGAGCTATTTTTACTGAGTTAAATTCTTATTATGTTTTTTTGATTAATTCATTATTTTTTCATTTTTTTTTTTTTTTTAAATTAAGTTTTTTTGAGTTTGTCGGTTTTTTCTTTAAGTGCATGCTTTTCACTGATATTATTGTCGTTCTGACAGTTTTTGAAAAAACTGAATGAAAGGTTATGTGCAATCTTAATTTCAAGTGCTTGAAAAATTCAACTTTAAGAAGTCGATGCCGAAAAGACTACATTCTTTTGAAAGCTCATAGTTTAAGCTACAAAATACTTGTAACGGTTTTTTTATTTAATATTCGCTTGTTATTAAATTATGAATTTTTCAACAAAATTTCGTTTTTTTAAGATTTCCGAAGCCTAGAAAAGTCTCAAAACACCACCGTTCCTGAAAGGCCCACAGCACACCCAGTGCCCCCGAAAATTTGGTGGCCACACGCCGGGTTAAAAACCCCCTGGTTCTTATTTCAGCACACACATGGCTCTTCATTGACCTTATTAGTTCAACATTGAAATGTTGAGGAATGTTGTCCCTTTCTTCTTCTATGGCGTGCTGCAGCTCTCTGAGATTTGTGAGAGCCATGGCTCTTGACTGAATCCTTCTTTTCAGTTCACTTCTTTTCAGCTAGTCTGAACTTCGAGTTGGCCAGTTCATAACCTGCAACTTTAGGTCTGGCATTATCGTGCATAAAGACAAAATTTTCAACGTTCTATGAAGCATAGCATAGCACATGTTCCTGAGGGATATTTTCAATGTAACAATACAGTCAATCAGCCATCGGCACGATCCACCGCCGCCTCAGGCGACACGTTTATTTATACAGCACTGGGCGAATCTTTCGCCAGGTCTTCTCTACAATCGTCAACGGACATTGTTGCCTTGGAAACAGATTGCGACAGTTCTGTTCTCAAGCATGTTTGTGAAACAGTACTTTTCGGCCGAACAGTAACAAGTAGATGCTGAATACTTTTCATATTCATAGGCGCAACTTCTGCAGATGTTGTACATTGTTCGCTTCGTTCCAATGTCACATTGCATCCAGGATAAAAGAAGGAAAATATTTTTTTTTGGCAAATGATGTCATCGCCAATGAAGGGGTTTATCCTCCGTATGTTTCAAAGGAAGATCTCCTGGTTATCTTCGGTTCACTGAGAAGTAAGAAATCTGTGGGAATCGACGAAATACCAAACATTGTTTTTAAACACCTTCCTCTAGAAGCGGTAAACAGTTACACTACCCTGTTTAATAATTTGCTGAATAATGCACATTATCTAGCTCATTGGAAGACAGCGGTGGTGCAACCAATTCCTAGACGGAAAAAAGACACATCCAATCCGGCAAATCTCCGGTCGATAAGTCTCCTTCCCAACATCAGCAAAGTGTTTGAAAAAGTAATCAATAGAGCCCTGACCGAGTGGGTTGAGGACAAAAATATTATTCCGGATAACCAATTAGGTTTCAGAGCGGGGCATGATTACATACATGCCGTGTCTAAACTGGTATCGGATATCCAATGGAACAAAGGTAAGAAACAATGCACGGGTGCCTTGTTGATTGACTTGGAAAAGGCCTTTGACACTGTATGGTTGCAGGGGCTCTTTTTCAAGCTTGATCAGCTCGGCATAAGCAAACCGCTGCTGTACATAATCTTAGATATGCTCGCCAGCAGACAGTTTATTGTGAAAAATGGCAGTATGACGTCTGCTGGGACTTTTGAAATTAACAACGGCAGTATGACGTCTGCTGGGACTTTTGAAATTAACAACGGTCTACAACAGGGTGTAGTTATTTCGCCGATTTTATTTACGATATTCACAAGTGATCTTGTAGTATCTCTCCGCCACTCAATAGCGTACGCAGATGACTTGATCGCGTACAGGTCAAGTCCGAAGATCGAAGTCATCGTTAGTCTTTTGCAACGTGACATCGAAAAGATTCAGGAATATTGCAATGATTGGAAGTTGAAAATCAATTTTCAAAAGTGCGAGACCATTCTGTTCAGGACTCCGTTGTCTAGGGCCTCTTCAAATACTAAAAAGAAGTGGCGAATGTTCTCCATCGTTGGGCAAAACGGACAGCCACTGGCGAATCGAAGTGTTGTCAGATACCTTGGGATCTGGCTGGATCAGTATCTATATTTTAACAAACATATAGATACTGCTCTAGCCCGAGCTAAAACGGCTTTTGCCTTGACAAAGAGACTGTTTCACAGCAGTCAACTCGATGCCAAGGTAAAGGTGATCTGCTACACGGTCCTTATTCGGCCTGCCCTTGCCTATGGATGTCCCGTTTGGTTCAACGTTTGGTTCAACGTCGGGTTTTCGAGAGACGATGCCTTAGGGCTTGTCTCCATTTATATAGAACTCCAGAGTCTGAGTACAAAAAATTCTATAGTAATGAGGTCCTGTACAACGGGGCCAACCTGAACAGAGTGGATAACTTTTTGATTCGAAGTCATATTGCAAGAGCAATGACTTCGACCAACAACTTGATCTCCGGGGCTTTTTACCCCAATGATATGCACCATGAGATTGTGCGCCTTAACGGCCTCATTCCCCCTGAAGCGTTTCTCTATTTAAATAGAAAAGGTCTGGTCCAGGATGTGGCCCGAAAAGCTGTGGACGGGCGAGTCAACTATAACCAAGACGTCGCAATTAGCTCAGCGGAGACCCTTAGGTTTAGTAGGGCGGTATCAGACCGCGACAGAGTGGATGTCGAAAGGCAATACCGACACTATTGGTGGCTAAACGGCAAGTAAAACTCAATAGTTTTGTAGTATTCAACTTGAGTGCCCTTAAGGCAAACTGGAACGCATGTCCTGTTAGCCTTGGCTGGCTTACATATGTTTAAGGTAGTGTAAGTAGTTTTAATGTTGTTTTAAGTTAGGTTAAGATTTTAGGTTTAAGATTAGTTTGTAGTTTAGTATTTAGGTCTAGTTTTAAAAAAACATAAAAAAAAGTCCATTCACTAAGTTTTTGTTTATAATTAATAATTTTTCTTAGTTTTCTGATATTTAGCTGTAAAAATTTAAAATTAAAATTAGTATTAAGTCGAAAGGCATATTTTTAACTTGTTAGGCTTAGCTTAGAGCGCCCGAAGAGGGCCAGTAAGTTAATTTAGAGATATATAGTTAAGTTTATTAAGCTAGCTTTAAGCGTTTTTGACTAGCAAGTAAGAAAAATTAATGAATTAAATAAAAATGCCTTGCAAAAAAAAAGGAAAAAATTTTAATCGGTCTGATTTACGGGAGTCGGATTCCATTATTTTTAGAAATATGTCTATGTGTGTGTGTACATAGATGCATGCGTATTTTTTCGTCTCGCATACCTTGAGCACGAATCAAGCTATCGAGTGAACATTGATTTCATTCAAAGCGTATCTGCAGAGTGAAGACCTGAAAATGTTTTGGTCAAATTTGATAGGCTGCTTGAATTTTTTTTTTTTTTTTTTTGAAAAAAGTGACTATTTCACTTATGCAATCAAAATCAAACTAGTTCTCTTGCATAAAAAGTTGAAAATACATTTATTTAACTGTTTTCAATCTACTAATAAGATAGACACATGAATATATAAATATGGTATATACACTGCCATTTTTGTGTTTCCGGGTAATAAATTTTGTCAAAGAAAATTGTATAAAATTGTTTTGTCTATATCTGCATTTGTTGTAAAAATTACCCTCAAATGGCCTTATAACCAAAAACGACTTTGGCAACAAAATACGGTTTATCCTCATTGTTGTCAAAATTCTACATCATACTTGCACCAATTTGGCGGTCTATCTAACCATTGAATCGCACAACTCATTAATGTTTCCCAATATTATCTGATCTGAAGACTACTTGAAAGATCTCCCCAAATCTATGTCTCATTGTTGGTCACTGTCAAGTTCGTCCCAAAAAAGTTCGACTATGTTGTGTCCATTTCATATTTTCAAGTGGCTCTATTTCTTGATCCACGTTTCTGCAGCAAAGCTTTGAAAAAATAGCATGGAAATGTGAATCCTTAAAATAATTGAAAAAGCATAATTTTCCAATTATGGAATCAGCTAAACACTAAGAGAGTTTCTCTTGAAACTTACCTAAATATTATTTCATAACTCTGGCTGTCTGTCCGCAACGAGTTATAAGACTTTATTGGTGAAGTTGAAAAATAACTACCAAAAGCGGAAAAAGATTCAATTTCCAACGTAAAAGTTGTTGTAATATTTATAACTCTTAGCTGGTCCTATATTTTTCTAACTAGATTGTTTACAAATTGCAAATTTTGGTCACAGACACAACAATTTCAGTAACAATCTGATTGCACTACTTCCATTTATAAGGTAAAATTCTACTCAAAGATAAAATAATTATCTCAAGGCAACAGCCCACAAATCGAAGTCTGCAAAATGCAAAATGGAAACATCAGAATAGAATTGCAGTCAATGAAGGAGACCTGGAAAAACCACTTCTACAGACTGTTTAACGGCGATGGTGAAATATCTATTTTCCGCTGGCAGGCAGCTTGAACTATTTGATGAAGATGACACAGGACAACTACAGCGTCTAGCGACCTCGACGTAGTAAGCTTAAGTCTAATTGACACAATAAAGCATGAGAGATGAATTGAATCTCAGTATTGTTTGTCCAATCTTGAAGAAAGGAGACCATCTAATCTACGCCTTTTATAAAGTATCATCTCAACATTGCTCATGACGTATTATGTGAACGTCTGAAGCCGGTCGTCAACAAGCTGATAGGTCTACATCAATGTGTCTTTCGTCCAGAATGGCTTGAAAAAACATTTTACCAATTTAAATCTTGGCTTTAGTTTCTTTTTCGCATACAGAGATAAGATTTATGAAAACATGTCTAGGTTTCGCATCCTTGCCAAGATCGTCCTTTTGCGTAGGATGAAGATGGAGAACTCAAGCTGCTCTATTAACCCACTTGATGTCGAATAACATTATAGACAAGGTGATTCACATGTGGTTTCTTCAACATTACTTGGAACAACAGTGCAAAAGTCCCACTTCAACAATAGAGGCAAGATCTTTTGTAGGTCTGTTCAATAACCAGCCTGCGTCGAAGATATTCAACTGTGCGTTTATGAGAGTTCAGATAGAAACGGCAAAGATAGGTTTGGCGGTATTCGAGAGCGAAAGGACACCCAAATGCAACATCGTGGTCAGAACGTTACCATAGACAGCTATAACTTTGAGGCCTTCGCTGCAAAAGCAGATAATAACACCAGTGATGAGATCAAACAAAAAATACCTCTTACTAAGAAAGCAAGGGAATAAATGATGTTTTCATAACCCATATTGAATTTGAGGGTGGCGGAAAATAAAACAGTACCTTCAATTTTTTTTTATCTTGAGATGGAAAGATCATAGTATGGGAAGGCCTACTCGCACCCAAACCAATTTTTAACCTTCTTATTTCGCCAGCGGTATTTTTGGTATCTGAACCTAAGCTAAAGCTGTTGTGCAGCTACCACTTATCTTGGTTATATTTTGCATTCGGGATTGAATGAGTCAGTTTTCCGGTTTTTCACGAACCTCGTTTCTGCGATTCGGAGGTACTCCTAGCTGATCAGTCTTAATTGTATAGCTCGTAGCGTTCATCGTTCGAGGATCGCCTACATTACCCTCCTCGCTGGCAGGACCTTTTATCCGACAAACTTATTTTCTTTCGAATGACCTAAAATCTCTTCTGCTTGCTTGCTCATCGTCCAACATTCAGTGCCACATAGAAGAAGATGAGTTATTTGTCGAGCTTAAATGTGGTCCTTCGAGCAAGGAATTTTTATCGTTGTTTTTTGGGCAAACCGATGTAACATCGGTTGGATAATTCCTCATCGAACTCCACCGAAATATAATTTGTGCAGTTGACATTTGCATTAAGATTAAATTCTTTATCCTCATTCATTTGAAGACCAAGTCTTCTCGTCTATTCAATCACCGTGAGAGCTTCGGGTGCGAGCCCAAAATCACAGCTGGACGGACTTGAAGAATTCGTCGCTCTCCATGTTGATACCAGCCCGTCGCTATATCAGTTCAAGAACAGAAGTCAACAAGCAACGAATAATAATTCGGAAGTTCTGGGTCCAGAGTGCGAACTGCATTACTGGGATTCTCAGGATCTCGATTTAAGTCATCGTTTTCAGTGCGGTTAATGGATTACTGAGCTTCACAGAGGCGCCACTGTACAATAACTCAAATTTGGCAATAAGTAAAAACATCTTCATAGAGACGTGTGGCTGCATGAAACAGAAATCATACATTGAGAGGAAAACGTGCTTCCAAGAAGAATAGCTACATGAGGTTAAATCCACTCTACATCCACATCGATTTGCTCAAATTGGTTCACGTGTCCGAATAATTTGCTTTCGGCGCATCCCCATGTCACGGATTATCGGCAAAAGATACTCTCCCAACAACCTTCGTAACGATTTACAAACAAACGTTTCCAATTAAGCTCAACTCCACTTTGTTTGTCCAGCGGTCGAGTCAATATCCTTTAAGTGTGTACAAACACAAATAGTTCCGGCTCTCGTTTCCATCTGTCGACCATCCGCTGTAGGTTCAATCTACAAATCCTTATGGAAATTTGATTACCCCAAAGTGATATCGACACCAGATTGTTCTCCAATCATTATCCATTTGAAAAATGTTACTTTTACCATCGAGAAGGTATCTTTTCCGTTTGCATCTACATGCTCCCTCAACCGTTCAAATCCAATTTGTTATTTTCGTCCCTCCGCCTCTTCTTTTGGCATAAATCGCCTGGCATTAGGGAAGCCGTCAGCCTGTACAAGTAATCGTATCTTGGCACAACCTTGACGATTAGAGAAAGGGCATAATCATAGAAAATTGTGGCCTAAAGAGCAAAGAAACAACAAGACAAGAGCGAAAACAATAACACTGAGTGTGACATAAAGCGGTAAAGAAAAACTCACTCGCAAAGAAATTGGAAAATTGGAAAATAGGCGTTCCTGACTGCTCGCCAGCTGAATACGTTTCTATGTTTCATTTGGTTGTTGTTGCGTTTCCGCCCTCCTGGGCATGGGAACTTTTTTTTCCTAGCTACTTCATGAGCCACAACCGTGACACAGTTTGTTCTTCTTGATTGGCAAATTGTACCTTAGAGTATAAAATCTGGAATTGTGCTCGAGTTACAGTTCAGTTGTGTATTTAGACTGAAGTTCAACAGAACGTATGAAGTATGAGGTGTTTAGTTCAATTTGTGATTATCCTTTTGATGTCCTTTGGGTCATCTGGTGCGCCAGTAGATGATTGCGAAAATGGCATTACAATTTTTTGCTATGCCTCACGAATGATTCGAAGCTTCATGGATAAACTAAGTCAGTCCCGGAATCCGTTGGTCATATTTCCAGGATTTGAAATTGTTGCGACGAGAGATGCAAATGAAACGGATAACACGATTGATTGGGATGATGAGTCGATTATTGGACGCATGACGAACTACCTGCGGCACCATGAAGTTAACATCAAGCTATCGGATCTTTTGGATGCGAGTAAACTGCTGCACATTGTTGGCGATGAAGTGGAGCAGAACCAATTGGTTGTTGGTGAGCAAAACTAAATTATTGTTATTACGGGCGATATGGTGAGGTTTTAATTGAACTGAAAATGTTTGTTTGGGTTGTTTTTTTTTCTTGTTTTAAATGCGCAAGTGTGAAATTGAGATCATAAATTTTCTAGCTCGCTGGGTGGGTAAACAGTGTGAAACGCATTGCAATGTTTCCATTAAGATAGTTTGAAGTTGGTATTCACTTTCGATGGTGGATAAAAAAAATTTCCATTAGAACACGCGAAATGCAAGTGATTATAATGAAAGTAGTTTTTTTTTAAAGTCTCTTCAAAGATTCCTCTTTTTTCTCAATCATACAAGATTTTTAATCTGTGCGTGTTTGGTTGGTATGCTCGGCTATCCAAGGTGGTGGTCTTTAAGCTAAGCTTCAGTTTGATTTATGCTTCTGACAGATTTTACACCTATTCAAGGTTCAAGGTTCCAAATATTCTTAGGTTTTAGTGATTTCTTGTTCAAATGGATTAATCTTCTTCTTTTTTCTTCTATTACGCAAATCTATTTTTGAAGATGTTATCTAGTGGCCAGTGTTTTATTAAGAAACGAGTAAAAATTCTGAAACTTGAAGAATTCAAAAATATCTATTCACGGCTCGCTGACAACAAAGCGTACTTACTGTCCAAATAATGTTGTGTAAAAGGCAATTTTTGTCTACATGAAAGAGCGAATGTTTAATTGAAGTTGTTGAAAGAACTTACAGAAAGATTCTTAAATAAATGTGCTTTAATTAAAAATACTGTTTATTTGTTTAGTATAATTTTTTGTAAATATTTTGTAAACTCTTTGACTTAGTAACTTATCTATTCGGTTATTATGTATCATAACCAACATATTTATACTTTTCTATTTTTTTTATTTGTTCATTAATTTATATTAATGTTTGCTTATTTATTGTATAATTATTCTCACTTGATTTTTTATATATATTAAAATTTTAATTTATTTTTAGAAAGGTATGTTTATTTATTTATTTATTTAATTATTGTTTTATAATATCACTGTCTATAATCTAGTCACTGTTATTTTTCTCTATACAACTATTCAGTGAAGCTTCTGCTCTGCTCTGTTGTTAATATCAAAATATAATTTCATCAATATAAATTAGTGTTTCAGTAGCAATATAACTCAATATCGAATTTGTGTAATCTAAAATGTGTGGTTCCCCTATATGGTAAACTAAGTTTCAAAATAAGGATACCTATCTATCCATCTAATATTTCTTCGACAGTAAAATAGATAGATAAATTTTATAAAAATTTGCATAAACTGATTGGATATCGCACATTTCACACAAAGGTATGAGAATTGGAAATTACTATCTTCCTTTTTATTTAAATAAACATTATGTATCTGAAGGAAACTACCAGAAAACCTTCAATTTAAAGGAAAAAAAAAACATCTTTCTGCAGAAAATTTGTAATACGACTGCATCTACAAGTAGACCTCAGGGGACGTAAAAAAATAAATTTATCATTGACTACAAATGGTTATTAACTAAAATAGCAGAGAAAAAGTACAAGTACGACGGAACATAAATAAATAAATAGTTTTATTTATAGATTAGTAAATAAATAATAAATCAAAATTAAAATCGATAAAAAATTAAAACATAAATAAAAAAATAAATTAAATAATTATAAATAAATGAATAATTAAATAAATAAATAAATTAATAGTAAATAAACTAATAAGTAAATAGTTAAGTAAATAAATAAATAGATAAATAATAAAAAAATAAATATGGAAAAGAATAAATAATATTGGAAATATACAAATAAGAATATAAGTATAATTAAATAAATAAGTAATTAATATTCAGAGAAAAATTTACAAGAGCATCGTCAAATCTTTTTTTTTTTAACAAGCTATCATAATTGGTTAACCCAAGTAATATCTGAGAATGCACATAATCATAAAAGTATTTTTAAGCTTTAGGATTTTTTCGAAGATCATTTCAACATTCTCTTTTTAATGAAGATCAGATGGAGAGTGATGCCAGGGTAGATTGAGCGTAGATTTAAGCAGCTTTTTTTGCAACACTTGCAATCTTTGGATATGCGTGTTGGCACATCTCCCCCAAACTGAACAACCATAAAGAAGAATAGCTTAGAATATTACTTTATGGATGATGACTTTATTTTCATTTGACAATTCTACTTTCGATTCTTATCCAAAAGAATCCATAAGTATTTAATTTATGATGCCCATTTAAGTTCAGCACCGTTGATTTTTAGTTGATTATTCGGAAGGTCTTTTTTTTCGTGTGAAAAAATGGCTTGTATTTTTTCCGAATTAACCTTTATTTCCTAACTTTATAACATTCGCAGAGTATCTTTACCAACTGCAGGTGGATAAAATTGTCAGAAGCCGAATTGCTCATTTTGTAAATATTTTTATCTTCAATAACTTTAAGCAACTTTTCCTTCAAGATTCTTTCAAAAATTTTGTTGAAAGAGCTTAGTAAGCTGATTGGTCTATAGCATGAAACTCATTCACATTTAAAACAAGCTTTTAATATGTATTTTAACAAATTTCTTCCCGCATCCGGGAATTCTTAAAAAAAAAAAAAAAATTCAATTTTAATGCTCGGATGACAAACTCTATGTCCTCTTCCGTTACAAAACCGACTTTCCTCACCATCGCACTATTTAAAGGGTCATCCAAGCTCTGAACGACTGAATGATTTTTCTGAAAAACGTCTGATTTTTCTATATCACTATAATAGATGTTGCTACAGTCGGCATTTCGAAGGCATGGAATATGATTTTTATAATTTTCCAAAAAGTTTAAGTTCCCTTTTCAAGTTCGCTTAAATTTATATTCCAGTTGTTATTGCGAAACTTTTGAATTTGCTAAGAAACTAAACTGTTTTTTGTATAAAAATTGTCGCCTGGATGCAGGATGACGATAACTTTGCCAATTTCGTCTTTGGATAAGTCTTATCCTTATAAGCTCCAAGAGAAAAGGCGGAAGTTTCGTACAAAAATTTTTTCTTGTAATTTGTCAACATCTTGAACATCTCGACATTAACAATTTGTACTTAAGTAAATAAATAAATAAATAAATAAAATACATTGTAGAAATATTTTTTTCCATATATTAACATTTTTTGCATTATCTTTAATATATAGAGGTATGTCATAGAGGACTATTTTATAGAGCTTATTGAGTTCTACAATTTTCCCATAGCAAGTTATAAAACGTTTCTTTTCGTTTAGGCAGTGTTAGCAAAAAATGCATACGAGCGATCGTTTTTTCATCGGTTTTAGTTACAAAATTGGTCACTATGAAATTCCCATTTTATTTAACCCGGAGGTAATATGGCCAATGTTCATCCTGAAAGTCCATTATAAAAGTTGTTGCAATAATATTTGACATTTAATAAGCAGCTTCGTAGATTTCTTCGTAGATATAAACTAACAAACTTTTTATAATATGGTGTATTATCTTGTTACGTTTTTTGCAGCGTTCGAAAGAAACGCGTTAGTTTGACCTTTTCTTAGTTACATTAATGGTGGCCACGAAATACCCTTTTATTTTTTATTTATCCGTTCATAACGCTGTTCACCAGAGGTTTCAAAATTATATGTCAATTAAAAGAGCTCTTTTGACGAAGAAACTAAGAGTTGCACTCTAACTTATTTAGTTCGATTTCATCTTAGTCCGCAGTGGACCTCTGCTCCGTAAAAAACCATTCTCTCCAGTCAGCTCTTAAGCTTACTGCCTCCAATTGCATACATTAAATTGATTGACCTGGTCGTGGATCAGCTTGAAAGGCTCTTTCGGCTGAAGCATTAATGTCCGTCTAATTTACATTTCCTAGCCACCTGAGTCGTTCTTCTTGGCACCATCATAGCCCGTACAGCTCTTCGGTGCACATTCTCCTCCGCTCTCCATATCGTTTTGGCGTGGATAAGGTTCGATTCATCGGGCATACATTCGTCAGATCGAACTATAAAGATAATGTGGTGTATTAAAGAGCGTCCGTGTTGGCTTCAAATATCCTGCTAGATGCTTTGCGTTACTAAAAAATATGTTTGAAATTCTTGAGGCGCGAGACTCAACAAAAATTGCACGTGTTTTGAACTGTTGCGCTGTATATTACAATTTGCTGCCAATATAATGACAGCCCTTATAACGCAGGAAAAAGTGCATAAATATGTTTCATGCTATCGATGTGGCTTCTTCTTAAAGACCCCCAAAACTGGAGCAGTCAAATCGAGTGACCTTTCCGTCCAGTGCAGAGCGCAAAAAAGAGTTAATAGGCGACCCGGAAATGAATGTGTAAATATATCCCTTGCTAGGCGAATTATTGTGACTATGTGCGGTTGAACCATCCTTTCGGAGCTGCTTGTCATACAATGACAATGATGAACTACATCATGGTTCTGCATTGCTCACCAATCATAGTACTACTCACGGCATCCTCAAAAAACTGCAACCCGATGGTTCTCCGACGTTTATGGCTCAATGAAGATGGAAATGGGCTTTGTACCTCACGGACAATTAAGTCCACTGCCTCGTTCTAGTTCCAAAGAGCTTGAGGGTTCCTAGAACCTGATTTATGACCACCAATTGGATTGTCTGTGTTTCATCGTCAACAAATATTCAATTGAATAAAGGTCGTCGGTCGTGAATGAAAATTTAAAAACAAAAAAAAAAAAAAAAGGCCCAAAATTGCGCCTTGCTGTGCACCCTTTGCCCTCTGTCTGTTACTACTGTTTGGACCCGATTGCCAATGTATGCATCAGCAAGCAGGAAGTGTCTAATGTAATCGGATTCTTGGTGAATACTCTCAATTCATGCACAATTTTAGTCTTATAGATGTTAACTCCACGACACAACCTCATAAGTAAGCCAATCCTAGAGGGTTTCTTGAATGTTTGATAACCGCTAATACTAACCAGACATTATCTGACAACATCTCTTTCCCAAAACTTATGCAACGTTTTAAGTAACACTTAAACTTTTCTTTTACAAAGAAAAGTATTGAAAAGCTTTCAACTTTCAACTCAACTTGAATCTTGTATCTTTTGTAGCATCACGAAAAAAAGAGGACAAATCCTACATGATGGCCATTGCATTGATGTTCGGTAAGCTACTTGCAGTTTTCGGTATCGGCAGCATTGGTGCTCTTGCAATGAAAGCACTTGGAGTCGCCTCGATGGCACTTCTCATAACCGGCCTAGTTGGACTGAAGAGCCTCCATCAAAGTGGCGAAGAAACAAGTCATCACGTCCAATACGTTTCGGATGGCCATCATCGACGTCGCCGAAGACAAGCGCAAGTGCATCCAACCCAACCACTGGCATTGGCATATCGAGGATGGAAACTAGCGCCTGTGCAATGAAGATAAACTTTTTTTTTGCTTTTTTTTTTGTAAACTTTAAACTCCTCTGTCAACGAGTGCATTACCTCCTTTAAAGCTTGTCACTTAGTCGGGTCATAAAAAATGTCATTAACGCAAAACGCTACAAAACAATGAGCGTTCATCATTTTTTGTTTTAACAGCCAAATAAAAAAGCAGCACGAGTACTCAATCCAACTCCAAGTAGCACGTGCTTCATGCCGGTTGTTAACTTGGCCCGCACAACAAGTTCCTCTTGACTTGGAAACGACAGTGACAGGGTAAGTAAAACATCCGGTGTAGCTCTGTTCGTTTGTTGTTGTCCAAATGTCAACACGAACGAACAGCTCCACCAATAGTACCAGGCCCGATCCATGGAAGCATGACAAATTGGCATGGCGCGCAGACTAGAGTGATCGTACCGTGGCGATCGGTAAGAAAGTGAGAGGAGCTTCCATTTGGAGAAATAATTTTTTCGTGGACCGCACAGCCGGATTAAATTGAATTGCGGTGGACCTTGTGCTATGGTCGATGGTCAGTGACCTACTGTTCCATTTTGAATGATGCTCGTTCCTTGTACTGGAGTGGTGGGGCAACTTGTTGTTAACACAAAAAAAAAACGAAGAAACAAACAAGTCCAATGGGGAAAGTGGAAGGTAGTGGTGGTGACAGCGAAGCATCACTCTACCAATGAACAGCTCTCTCCGTTCGTTGAATGCACTGAATTCTTGAAGTTTTCCAGATGAAATTTTTTTATATGAAATACGACGATACGATTGCTTCACGGATACATAAATAACGTTGCGAAATTGCTTTAGAAGATCAGACAGTGCGACTGCATGGCACAGAGTGAACGCTACTGATGCAGTTCGTATTCTTGGAATCATGAAAAGGGAAAGTTGCGATCCTTGAGGCGAGGGAATGGTCTTGTTGCTGGACTGAGTCACGGAACGCTTGTTGGTAAATATACGTTAACTTATTTTGTGGATTTCCTTTTAGGCCGGACGTAATTAAACGTAAAAAAAATCGCATGAAGACTTTCCTCTATAATAAAAACAAAATGAATTGGCAAAGTTTATTTTTTTGTTTCGCAAAAAGATGAAGATTGTAGACAAAATAAGAGGTTTTAAGGCATAAATGTCCTCTTGAGATCCGTTATATCGGGAAAGATTTGATCATAACGCAAATACCGACTTCATATCGTTAACTCATTGGTCCTGAACCTGTTTGTTAAAGTCTCCACGGTGGATCCTATTCGTATTCTTAGGCTGCCAACTACGGACACCAAACTTAGAGTTACTTTTGATAACAATGTAAGCCTCTAACATAAACTCTTGCTTGTTGTATGGGCCAGTTATATGTTGACAACGATCTTTGGAAATCAGGTAAGGTAAGTGGAAGGCCATCGAGTGCCAATGAATAAATGCATCTCTATTAAATAGATGACAAGCGAATCGTGGGTTGTTCATTCAGTAGCATTCAGTTAAAATGCTCTACAGCCAGCCCCTAACATTAAAAGAAACAAGAAGAAAAGACCGAAAAAACTTGCCTACTCAGTCTGGCTCTCGGGGCGACTCAAGTCTTGTCCGTGCACTGTCTACCAAGGTAGGCAGATATGTTTTGGGAATGTGTAGCCAGTGTAAGAAGCAGTAGAAAATAATCAGTCAACATTTTTCTTTCAAGGACTTAAGTGAGGTTAAATAGGGTGTCTGTAGTGTTTCCCAAAAATCTAGGACGATTTGTTTGGAAATCAGAACACTCGCAAAATATGTGTTTGATTATTTCTGTTAGTCTTCATTTTTATCCCCATATGGGAATCTATCGTGCCTGAGGGGCAAAGTGCCATTGTTCGCTGTTAAACTCGAATAGAAGAAGAACGTGTGAATGATTTATTCCGCAATTGAAATATAGTAAAACAGGGCAATAAAACTCCGTGGGTTTCCATTTGAAAAGCAAAAAACTTCACCATTAGTTGCTTCAAAACCGGGTATCAAGTCCTGGATCGAAAGCGGCCAAAGTTCTGCGAATAGGGGGGAAATTTTCCGTCGAAAAAAGGAAATTTATATGATTTTCTCTGACAGAATGTCAGAAAGTTATGGATGGCAGTGTGAGTAGTGAGGCTTCGAAAATAACAAATGTCTGGTAAGATCAGATGGGCAATATCTTTTTAATGGAATAGTAGTAACTGATCGAGCCAAAATAGCACCTAGCCATGAGAAAAGGTTTGACTTGGCATATTTTTTAACACTTACGGGTTACGGCGATTGGTGTCCATATCTCGGAACAAGTTTGTTAAAGATAAAATTTGCTATCGAGGCCTTTGATAGGTGTTGATGTAAACTTGTTTTTTTTTTTTAATTATTTCCTCGCTCTTCAAGAGGATATTAAGACTCTTATAATGCGTGTAGCACAGAGGGAGCGGAAGAATTAGGAGAAGAATGAAAGATTGTGTAGTGGTTAGAGACACTCAGGTGTAATTGGTTTCAACTCAGTTCCGTGGGTGGAGCCCGAAACGGGACGGAGGATTTTGATATCGATCTATTCGCTTTAACCTAATTCGCAGGATTTTAAACGACATTAGTTTTGATCTATGAACTTTGAAAGTTTGGAAGATGAAGCTTAAACACCCCGCTGTCAGTGTTATGCCTTCACAGCAGAGCCATCTACATACAATCTATACAAACCGCTGTTTTGAAAACACGAATAAGGAACTAACCCGATACAACAACCACTACAACAACGCCAACCATTAGTCAGACTACTATCACTGGTCGACCAACCCAGTGATAGTGCCATTAACTTGATCCCAATTTCAAACGCTGACTGGACCAGATTCGAAAAACTAGACCAATTGAACAGATATCATCGAAATTTTTTATTCGTTTGAAAAGCCTGTCGAAATGTCCAGAAAACCCCACAAGAAAAAGTTTAACGGGGTCAACTTTTTCGGGATGCATTGGACGCTTTTGGATCTCATGTGGATTGGTAACGTCCCAAATTCTAAAATTTTGTTTGTTGACGTACCCATTCATCCATTCGGGCCTCATCGATGAAGAGGATTTTTCGAGCCCATTCCGGGAACTGCGTACGGGTGCAGGCCCAAATTTCGACGAAAAATCGTGGTCTTTGAAAGGCCGAGTTCTTGTGAGCTGTCTTTCACGAGAAGAGGCGATTTTTTTGGCAGACCTTCCGTTTTGTCGACGTACGTGTGTTAGATGATCATTTACTGAACCAGTGGGACTTAAATTTATCCATCACACTGGGAATGGTCCTATTGGATGGGTGATTATGGCAACCCTAAAATGGGCGAGGCGTGCAGAACGTTGACGGAACAGAACATCCATTTTAAAAACAATTTTATTATTTGCATGTGTTGTTGCACACTGTGGCCATGCTTTTTTTTTTGTGAAGGATCTTCCAGTATACGAGTGGAGAACAACTTAGATTACTCCGACTGAGTTTTTCTCGATGACAAGTAGCTGTCTTAATGGTCCTCCGATTACTACGAGGATAGGACAGCGATCGTTTGGCTTCACTTCCCTTTTATATTGGAATTTACTTGTTTCGAATGCAGGCCCGTAATCTGTGAATGAATATTGTACAGATGTGATCCCATCTTGTCCTGCTAATTTTTTGTATCCAATATAGTCCAAAATTTATTTTTTTAGATATACATATTGGAACAGATACCTCTATTGTCAATTCCAAAGTTATCTATCTAGGTTCTATCCCAAGAGTTTTAACTTTGAAGAGGGTGTTTTGGTATCGTATCAGCTGACTTGATCGAAAGCATTAACAGGAACAAAGTTTACGTTCGGCGTCTTGCTGAAGCTTGCAGCTTCTAATCTAGATCTACATAAGTCCTCAAAAAGGACTTAAAAAAGGCTTAAAGTCAATGGACATCTTTGTGGACATAATTTTTAAACTAACCTTAACAGTCACTCCAATCAGTAATTTTTTATCAAGCATTGTTAATGTTTTTCTATTTTGCTTTAATTCCTTGAATAACGCTCATAATTTACCAAAAAAGCTTGAACTTAAAAGATACAAAATAAACGAGAGCAAATAATAATGGCTTCTTTTAATTGTCTATTGTTACTGTAGAAGCTCGCAAAGCGCGTAATGAATTTTCACTGCCCGCAATTATTTTTATCTTTGAACAATTGAAATATTTTAAGCAATTTGGCAGAGATTACGAAACAAATTTATAGTTGACTTGTTTATTTTGTGTTTTTTTTTCTCCATTTTACTGCCCATTAAAGTGAACAATCGTGACGGAAGGTTTTATTCAATTGATGATTAATGCTGGGCAAATTTTTACTTAACTTAAATTTACTTTCCTTTGGCAGTGACCTAACGCAAAAAAAAAGAAAGTTTGAATGTGAAATTTTGAACAATAGCTTACACGGTATTCGACAATGACTGTTGGACTTTAATAGCTAGAGAAGCAACAAACTTATTAGACCTTTACAAATTGGTAAAATAGCTTTAAATGACCGAATTAGTCGTCAATGTTCGTTTTTTGATAACTTAGTTTAGAAAAAATGTAAAAATAGTACAATTTAGTGTTTTGCTGTCAGACATACCTAAAAATTTAACAAATTATCCAATACGTTTTTTGTAGTAATTTCAAAAAGTGGTTACTCTGTAAATGACTAAGTTATTAAATGTTTATTTAACGGGCTCCCCGTGTCTTTTAAACGGACACTAGGTCTTCCTTTTCGCCTTGCGTCTGGGCCATGTTAACTTCTATCTGGCTTAATATATGATCACCAATTCAATGAAATTTGAAAATATCGTGAGTTTCGACTTTTAGTTGGTTTGTCTTTTGTGAAAAGATGTAAAACGTGCCGATTATTGTATTGCAGAAAGCCTTCATTATCACTGGATACATCTAGCCTTCTCAATTAAAATATTACCATCATTCCTAGAGGACAATATTTCGAACATATGCATAGTGAAAATATATACTACGTCGTTCAGCAACTTACTGGCTAAGTTAGAAGACAGCTGTGGTGCTACTTATTCCTAAAAAGTATAAATACTCAGATAATTCGAGATGCGTTCCATTTTACATTTTTGAGTGACCCCTTTATTAATGCTTTGGTTGATAAAGATGAGGGCTTTGGGGCATCTTAACTTCACATAGAATTAAACTCGTCAGAATATGAGGCTAAAAGCCTGTCTGTTGATATCCGATGAACTTCGTTTTGGAGGTAAAGGGTCTTCCAATAGGCACTTTCGAAGCAACCATAGTTTTGAATCTACACCTGTCAAATTTGCTATCATTTATTTAATCTCTTCTGCCAAATCATCATTTTACGGTCACCGTAATCGTCCTTCCGAGAGGACTAGTCTCTGTATGATGAATAAATTTGATTTGACAAAACGGAAAATCTGCTAAAAACATCGCCCCTGTCCGTGAGAGTGTGCAGGAGAAGTCCATGCAGTCGATTTCGCATCACTCACAAGAACTCGGCCTTTCGCAGACCACAATTTGGCGAATTTCGCATCGCGATTTGGGCATGCAGCCATACGCTTTTCGATATAAGTCGATGATAACCAACTTCTTTGGAGCGAATTGGATCAATTGGGTACTACCGAGATGACGGTACGTACCACACAGCTCACGCCATATTGGAAATTCTGCACGAGCGATTCGAGGGCATAGTCATTTCACGTGGAGGCGGTGTGAATTGGCCACCGATATCGTGCGTTTTATTCCCGTTCTTGTGGAGTTTTCTGAAATCACAGGTCGGGGCGAATAAGCCACAAGTCAGAGCGGCCTTCAAAGCCAATATTAGTCATATCATCGCTCAAATTCAGCTTGATAAAGGTGCCAGAGTCATGGAAATTTGAACATTTCGGATGCGCGTCATACAGAGAAGCCGCGTTGGACATTCGACCGATTTTAGACTCCATACATAATGGTCTTTCAAACGAAAGAAAAATTTTGATGATATCTCACACATACTTTGTTTTATTTAAATGTAGGAAGCGCTTAATGAAAGACCCTTTATAAATTATGCTTTCGTGGTGCTAGTCCATCGTGAAGGATTGATTTTTATTTATTTTTCCACTGATTTCCTAAAACGGAAACTCAAACGTTGTTTAAAAATATCAAAGCAGTATATGTAAGTGAAAATGAAGTCAGCTGACTTAAGCTATTTTTACAAATCAGAATCCAAGTCAAGTGAAAAAAGAGAGTATAAAATGACGGTCTTAGAAGCAAAAAATTAATATAAGCCTTCAATTAGAAATCTTTTTAAAATACACCTTAGATTGTATTTAATTCAAAAAATATACTTTGGCTTGTGAGAGAGATGAATGAGCTCATTTTCAAACATTTTTTCTCGACTTCTAAGCTAGAGAAACAAATAAATTGATAGAGTAGGAAAATTTTTTTTTTATTTTTGTCCAGTATTTTATGAAAAATTTGTAGAGGGCGCCAAAATCGATGCTGAAGAAAAAAAATGTCTCCATTGTGGACAGTTAATCTCCGGATCTGCGAGTCTAAAACAAAAACAAAAAATGTCATTTTCTAGAAGAGGGTTTGCAACGTGGTTACTCACCACGTTTGACAAAAATCGATAATGAAAAAAATATGGTGACTTTGGAAAAATATTGTTCAAAAATTTACCTATTTTTGCACCGTTCATGTCCTCTAAATTTGGAATATTGTGACAAAATACTTTGAGTATCTTTCAAAATTTTATCAAAATCGATCGAGCAGTTTCGGAGATTATCTGTAACGCTTTTAAATTTTTTTGTACGGACCCATTTTCGAACTGGATTGCTTCGGACACTGTCAAAATCACACTGAAAACTTGTAGAGGGCCAAAATAGAGCCGACTGTTTAAAAAGACCGTTGCAGGTATACGTAAATGAAGGAAACTCGAATTTGCTGCCAACCGCGCGCTCCCTCTCGTCCCTCCACAAAACGCTGTAACTTTTTATCTATAGCGAATTTCGTCACCATGAGAGCTGATTATTGACACTACAAGACGGAAAATGAAATCGAAAATCTGAGAATTCTAGATAAGACACCTACCTTAAATAGCCACGCGTATGATCACTGAAGTAATCAAGGTGAACTCTGCCATTTAAATCCGTTGAATTGCAAAGAATTCACAATGGTTACTACAGAATGAATTATGAATTTGAAGATGGAATGACTTGAAGCTGAGTTGAGCCAAATTAGACCCTACGTTTCTAGTTGATATTTTATAATCAAATGGAAAAATCATGGTGAGGGCCGGGAGAATCAAACATAAACCAATGTTTTTAAAGTGTGATAGCTAAAGACTGAACACAGCAGGTTATTAGATATTCATGAGACAAAAAGGACAATACAATGCTTTGGTTGAACTACTTTGTTGCTCTTCATCTTTTTGATAGCTGAATTAACCTCCTCCAAACTCAGTCACATTGACAAGATCTGAGCCCTTTTTCTCTATACCCGTTGCCAGTTGAGTAGGTAATGCTTAATGCTCCTATCCGAGTACGTGCACTTCGATTCATTTTAGACACCATTCGAAATAAGGCGCATTACGCGAGCTGCTTTTACTTCCCCAAAAATATTTAGGTCTGCTCCTATCGCCGGACTCTTCAGAAAACTTGAGCACGAGGACTTCTCAGGCAGTACTACTCTAAATTAAGATTCAGTATGTATCACTGATTAATTCACACAGTCCTTCTTCTATATACTTCATCGGTTTTTATCCATAAGTCATAAGTAATGCATAATGTCTGCACGATTCAAGGCCTTCCCAGGTTTACTTTGAAAAAATAAAGACGAACGAGAAAGCAGATTTATAATTCCATAGCTGCAGTGGGAGTTGTACTCGTAAATGCTTCATTGTTTGTGCTCAAGAAGTTTTTAAAGTCCATCTGAAATTTTGATATTTTTTCCTGTCACAAATGTCTGGATGAAGGCTTAGCGAAGAAAAAAAAAACATTGAGACAAGCATCAGATCAGAATAAAAGTGGGCCTTAAGCTTCTCCATAGGTACTGGTACTTCACTGAAAAGATGAGCAAGGTCCAAGCAGGAGCTTGGTCAACCTGGTGTTGGACTCAGCCAATCGAGGCTTATAAACGACGGTTGTTTCTCATCACTCTGGTGTTCGAACTAACCATTGCCGGCAGAATGTGATCAGCGTTGCAAAAACCTAACACCTCTCTTAATATTTTTTTATGAATGACTTACATAAATCATCATTAAATGTTATTTTTTCATTCAACTAGAAATTTTCCTGACCAAATTTCTTTTTCGATTATAATGCATTACACAAAACTAATTAAAAAAAAAAACCGGAAGTACTTAAAAGATTAATCATACGCCCCGTGTGCCAAATAGAATAAATCCTTCGCCTAAGGCTCGAAGTCCCTCAGATTGAAACTCAAGTCTCATGTCCTCATCCATCATTCATCGCCCACTGACAAATAAAAGTCTTATTCAGTAAATGAGATTTCTGCCTTTCACAAAGTCTTATCGCGGATTAAATAAAGCCCTAAATGAATAAGAGATAATTGTGTGGGCTATTGTCTTGGAATTTAGTATCCGATTCTAAGATGATGTTTCCCTTTGGCATAAATAAAAGAGATTGGGATTAAAACAAAATCGCAAATTACTTCGGCGGGATTTAAAAGCCGCGAAGAAGCCAAAATGAATATTTGCAAATTCCTTAAGAAGTAAATAGTTTGATTGAGATGGACTAGTTAAATTTCACTTACGTTGATAAGGCTTCTGTTCCGCACTTTCTCTGTATTTAAAGCAATAAATCAAGATAAATACTCACTGACGCAAATCAAGGCGTTTCCGGTAGATCTTAGATTTTTTTTCCGCGGGTAGGTAAAAACCTTCATACCACTATGAGGTCTGGCCGTGCATGTTCATAAAAGTGTGAGGTTCTACTTCAAAAAAAAAAAAACCTCCCATGTCTTCCAGACTACAACTAAGTTCCTTTAGCAAGTAGTTTTATTTTCTTAAGCTCGCTGGAGTTTTCTCGTTGACGATTCAACTGTATTGGACCAAGAACACTTCCTTGAGGAACACCAGCGTGAATTTCTTTGAATTCTGAGTAGTAAATCCCATATCCAACACGGAAAAGTCTGTTTGCGAGATTGTCCTTTGTGCCATACATTGTCGAAGGCTTGCGATACGTCTAGATATGCAATAAAGTGTTTGTCGATTTCATCTTCTATTTCCAGCAGGGTTTTTAGAGATACATTTAAGGGAACGTTTTCCTTGCAGTATTTTCTAAAGCCGTTGAAATTGGTATTTTCAGAAGTCAATCTAGGTGCTCTGTCTTTTTTTGCCACGCATCCACCTAACTTTAAAATAACCGCCGAGTGATCTGAGCAGGGATCATAACATTCTTCCAAGTTTTTGAGATATGTACTAGGGATTCCCTTTGCGATAAAGAAGACCACGAGATCAGGAATTTCATTGATATCGGTTGACCAATACGTTGGCTATCCTGTAGAAAAGAAATATACTCCACATTGCCAACTGACCTTGTAGAGTAGTCTGCTTCTCGTGGAATTACATCTTGAGCCCCAGATATAGATTTTGGCATTAAAGACCCCGACGATGACAAAATTCGAACCAGCTGAAATAATAAGACGAACGAGTTCGTCGTCTAGCAGCCTATGTTGGGGAGGGGAAATAACATGAGGCGATGTTGAAGTCCACATGGTTCAATTTTTCTGCGACTGAACATATAAGCATTTAGACATGTTCGGTATATGGCTTAGATTCTCGAAATGCTTGAAACAGTCTTTGATGTAACTAGAGGAACCGCCTTATGAATTTTCCGAAACTTGATGCGAATTCTGTAACCTTAAAGTTTGGGTGTAGTTCCATTTTTTAAGTGGGTTTCCGTAATCAGGCGAATGTCAACTTTGTTTTTCCGTAGAAGCACTTCTAGTTCGTCGATTTTAGGCAGAATGCCGCTTGCGTTCCAAGTCAAGATTTAATCAACTGTTTCATATTCGTGATCAGTTATTTTGTTTTTGAGGTTTGAAATCCAGCTTGCTCACCTTGTCATATATGAGTTGGTTGATCTTGGTCTGACCGTCAAGTTTTTCTATAATACTGGCGAGTATTTGAGGCATCGTGCCTGCTGTAGCCGAATTTGATTTGTTTTCGAGAGCCGCGACTTGAGCGTAGGTTTTTTGGCCAACAAGTTCCGGCTTGTGAGTTATTTTGTTGCATCTTCATCGATTCCTTTATACGACGGACACTTTTGATTGGCTTTGGAGTTTAAGGCTTATCGGTTTCGTGAGGTTTCAAGCTTGGGTCCTGATTCTGGTCAGGTTTCTTGAAAGTATCGCGGCGTTTTTGGAGTTCCTTTGCGATTTTACAGCGATTTTACATAGCTCGCTGGGTTGTTTCCATTACTTATTGGTACAAAGTATTGGTACTGAGGTCTGCTTATTTAAGTTGTATTCACTCGATAGATGGTTTCCGGCGCATTTAATGCATCGTTGTTCTTTTTGGCAATACGCCGTTGTGTGGTGGAAACCTTGGTATCGTTTACATTGAGATTTCGTTTTTTATCCTTTTGCATGGCCTCGATTTTAACCCTGATATTTTAAATAGTCATAACGTAGGTATGTCATTGAAGTTTCTCCGAACTTACGCTTCCGGTTTCTTTTTAAGGGTAAGATTGGTTTCACGTGCAAGTTCTTCGTCCGGTGCATATTCCTTTGCTGGACGGTTTGGCGTCCGTGAATTTTTCAAAGACTTGTTTTCAAATCGTAGAGAATTCTCTCTAAATTCTACTTCTCCGCTTTCAAAAATTCTTTCACTCAATCATGTAACTAAGTTCGATGAGAAAACGGTTGGGCGAATATTTTTTTGCTAGCGCTACCTTAACGGTAAGAGATTTATTTAAGTTGTCAAAACAATGCAAAATTGGCTAAAATGTGAACAAAATATGAAAGATTTATCTGTACGTGTGTTGGTCACTGAACTCCTCCTAAACGGCTGGATCGATTTTGATGAAAATTTGCGTTTATGTTTGAGCGGGACCTCGGATAGTTAAAATCAACTAACCACCGTTTAATAATGAATACCGACCGATAAACTTTGTTTAAAGTCAATAATTTACCTTGTATCCAAATTTCTTGATTATGCTCATAGTTGTTGCAAATTTATTTTTAACATTTTTCAAAGTGCCAAAATTTAAGAAAAAAAAATGTTGGCAGTCTTTGTTTAGATATAAATTGGAATTGCTATTAATCGATGAGTAGTTTGGATTGCTGAGCCGCAAAAAGTGGGATTTGTTAACAAGAAATAACACCTTGATCTTTATTTTTTTGGAATTCACTCTTTTTTATGGTGTGTTCACGGATATTGATGCAGTGAATAAAAGTTTGGAGATACTTATACCTTCAATGGCGCACATATCTTTTTATTCAAAGTAAAGACATATTTATATATTTCCATCTCGACGATATGAAACCACAATAAATTATAACCACTATTCCAAGGTTATTGAAGTGTTTGATGCACACTGCTTCTTCAATTTTTCGGTTCATGTCACACGTACTTCTGTGAAGAAATAATACTGCAACTTACTGAAAGTTGGCAAAAGATCAATTAACAACACTGGCTTGTCTGAGACTTTTGTAAAATCTCAAAAAACAATTTTTTCGAAATCACAATTTATTTTGAGCTTTTCAAAAATTCAAACGTCAGATTTTTTCCAGCTTATCTGCCAACAAAGCCAGGTTTCAATTCATATTTGTTCGGTTTTCGAATACCTATGTGAAAGCCCTTCGATTCTCATAGATTTCTTATTTCTAAGTGGTCCACAAATTATTTGAAGATCTTCCATTGAAATGACAGCGCATGTGTTGCTTCATTGGAAAAAACATAGGTTCATTGCCAATTTCTCCAATCACCGCTACTCATTATCATTTTGAGTAGAAACTGTACCCAAAAGTGTGCTTATCTATGTGACCGTGTCCGATATCTGCATCATCAGTTGCTTACGGCGTACAGGATGTGAAGACGTTTACTTAACTCGAATTAAATGTTAACTTCATGGACGACACCATTGTGAAAATATGAAAAAGACTCACCCAAGGATACCTTCTTATTCGCTTTGGTGGAAGGAATTGGCTCAGAACTCACTCTATGCCGTGTGAGAGCTCTAAGAGCCCATGTTCAAGACAACAAAGTAGACCATGCCATACTGGATGGTGTAGAAAAGCACTGCCCATCCAAAACCGATGAAGATCAATTGATTTAGTGTCCCATCCAGGCACTTCTCACGACATCGGGTCCTAGTCATCCAGTAAAATTTTTCGAAACTTCCTCGAACAAGAGTGTTATCCAAGCAGTTTCAATACCCCGATAATCGATGCTAACAAATTTCGATTTCTTCCAACATAGTTAGCATCTGTCGTCGAGCTGAATACTCCGGTATATGCAAATTGGTCTCATTATTAGTGACACCGGTTAGAGCGTATCTCCACAAATAAAGGTGCGTTCGGGCACAAAGCGATGAAAAGCGAAAGTTAAATGGATGCCTGAATGAAATAAAAGCCGGCCACGCACGAATCTCAAGTGAAACTTTAGCTTAATCAAGGCAGGCACCGAATTCCGAATAATAGAAATATTTTCTTACCGTTTTTGGTCAGCTGTGACCGACTGAGACTGACGGTGTATTTTGGAATGGGATTTGTATTGATTGGCCTACTGTCCCAGTTGATGTGGAACCCGCTCCGAATTGTACCTTTCTTCAAAATGCATTTAATCCGAGGCAATGCTTGTGTGTTGGAATCAGATTGAACCTAATTGTAGGTATCTCATTTGTCATGCAGGCTGAAGTGCAACCGAGATGAGTGATCTACAGTTATTTGAATGCTATTCGAGTTGGGATCAGCTATGTAGACAGGTGGGCTTAGACGATTTTCAACCAGCGCTGAGTGAGTGTGATAGTACAGTTGAAATTTATGATCATGTTGCTTGCCCGTAGCATTTTCTGAGGGCTTAAGAAAACGTCGAACAAAGAGCTCGGGAATTATAAGTAATTTAGTGTACTTGGAAATAAAAGAATTTGTGACTACCAGTTGTGTCTTGAATGAAAGAAGGCTTAAGTTTGGAGTCTTTGGCTGGCAGCGATTTTAATTTTAAAAAGAGTTTACTGCTGAAAAAACTTATTTTTAAAATGAATGCCGGTCGAAATAATGTATTAACTACAGCTGGTTAACTCAAGTTTGTAAAGAAAGTTTACTTTTTTACTTTTACTTTGACCTCAACAGCGAGTATTACAGCTTTTGTCGAAAGAGTGCCCTTAAACCCGAAAATCACAATGCGTCAAAGATCTCAGCAACTGAACATCGTTTGAACTAGCCTGAGCAGCATTTTCTTTTAAGGACCAATCGATTCAGGAATTGAAGCAAGATGATCACGCTCTCAGTAATCGTATTATTGTCTGTGGTTCAGAACAACTTGAAATTGAACAGAATTCTGCTTTAAAAATCATCTTTTCAGCGCGTATCCGTGACGTTTTTGGTTTGAATCCTTTGAACTCTTTTCAGACCTTATGACACATGAATTTCAACGACGCACAGGACGATCTTTGAACCTCGTTTTTTTATTGTATATAATTTTCATCAGTATTTTTGTTTTTTCTTTGTTGGTAGTTGAAATAATTCTTCTTTATTTCGTTAACTTATTTGACTTCATATATGTGCTGGTAGATTGCAAAGTCCCCCAAGCAATCTAATCTTAATCTACCATGGCACTATTCATCTGAAGATCTCGACGTATTGGAAAGCAACGAAAAAGTTCCATTAAGAATAGCAAATTTAACTGAGCTATACAATGTATTTTTTCGGCTGTCCAAAAGCCACTTGTTCAAAAAAAAATAGCAAAACTTAACAAAAGTGTGATTAAATTAAAAATAGTTTAAGCTTTATAATGGTTCTACCTTTTCTATTTATTATTATGATGATGTTTTTGCTAAAAAAAAAACTAATGAATATTTTCTCAAATTTCTTTTTTTATTTGAAAGTACAATCCTTCCGGTTAATAATGGAAAATAATTTCATTCAAATGGCTGCCTCGGCTGGCCATGCAGTAGCCTACACGATCGGCCAAATTTTTAAGCACATTATCGATTGTGTGCAGCTGTATTTCACCAATGGCTTCACGAATATTGTCCTTTAAAGCGTCAATTGTCTCTGGCTTGTCGGCGTAACACTTATCTTTGAGGGCACCCCACAAATAATAGTCCAACGGTATCAAATCGCAGCTCCGAGGTGGCCAAACGACATCAGCTCTGCGGCTGATAATGCGATCTTCAAAAACAGGGCGCAAAACATCGAGTGTAGCTTCGGCTGTGTGGCACGTAGCGCCGTCCTGTTGAAACCAAATGTTGCCAATATCCTCCTCTTCAATTTTTGTGAACAAAAATTCGTTCAACATGGCCCGATAACGATCGCTATTGACTGTAACGGCCACTTCTTGCTCATTTTCAAAGAAAAATGGCCCAATTATGTCTCTGGACCAAAATCCGCACCAAACAGTGACTCGTTTTGGGTGTATCGGCTTTTCAATGTATGCGTGCGGGTTTTCTGTGCGCCAAATGCGACAATTTTGCTTGGTTACATACCCGCCAAGATCAAAATGAGCTTCATCTGAAAAGATGATTTTTTTGGCAAAATCGGCATCTTCTGTAAGTCGATCGCAGGCCTACTTAGCGAAGCGAAAACGCATTGGATGGTCAGTTGGCTTCAACTCCTGAACCAATTGGACTTTGTATGGCGTCATACCAAGGTCTTTATGCAAAATGCGTCTCAATGATGTCTCCGAAATGTTCAATTGTTGAGAACGACGGTGAATTGATGTTGATGGCGCTTCACGCACACTTTCTGCAACAGCAGCAATATTCTCGGGTATACGCACTGTTTTTGGCTTTTCACGCTTTGGTTTATCGATGAGGATGCAAGTTTCTTTCACTTTTTTCACAAGCTAACGAACATACGGAGCTGACGGTGCTTCTCTTCTTCAATTTTCGCACACATTCTGCAACATTACCATGATTTTCAAAGTAATATCGCATTGTTCAAGCGTATACACAACCATATTCGTTCAGCGGAAGGATAAAACTAATTATCTGTCAAATCAGACATGAGCTAAGTGTTACCATTCATGAAGTAAGCACTAGTTGAAAAAAAAAACGTTGGATGGCGGACCCTTTATATATTTATTTATTTATTTATTTATTTACTTATTTTGTTATTTATTTATTTATTTTCATTAACTTTTAAAGCATTTTTAAAACCAGTTCATGCTTTCTCTAAAATTCTTGTTTTAAGAACTTGAAGAGCGATTTGCTTGTAGCTTTACCTTCGATTGTTCATACAGTGAAATTTGCAATAAAAATGTTATATTTTTCTGAAGTAAAGTAGAGTTAAACTTGATCTCTTTTCATTGTGCAATGAAGCATTAAGTAAAAATTTCAGCTACGATTAAATGTACAGTACAATACAACTGCATTTTAAATTCACAAAATAAAGAGGTACACATGAGCAAAGCATCCCCATAAAGATATATCAAAATTATTGGCAAGATTTTTTATGTTTTTTACAAATCGTTAAAAGATCTCTTAAAATCCTTGAAAAACTTGAAAAAAAAACGAATTGCTTAGAAATTCCTGTCAAAATGTATCCTCGGAGTTTAAGGTATTTATCTATCAGTAATATTCTCATCTCCAAGGTATTTTTGTTTTTTAAGAAAGCTCTTAACTTATGGTGAAGAGAAATGAGGAGAAATGTGGGCACACTGTCAACATTTCACGCAGTGTCACGTTAACGTGAAAATTGATGTAACCTTAATTCTAATCAAACAAATTCTGCCTCGCAATTAACAATATCAGGATTGTTTTTTATATTTATATTTCCTGCAACAAACTTAAAGATTGTCAAAAGAAGATTTTACGAGTTGGGGCAAAAGTAATGTCGTAAGGTGAATGTGCAAATAGCGAAATGTCATTTTGTTTTGACATATTTTTATGTCAAACAGAAAGAGAATTATTTGATACACTGCTGAAGAGTCCTGATTTATTTCTGTTGCTTATTTGACTCATTTCCGGTCCGTTGTTCTTTTCACACAGCCTGAATTTTGTCGTCAGTTTCTTTATCTTCTGGCACTACGTGCTTGAATAATTTAGCATGTGGCTGTGCCTCTCATGTAAACTGGGCCAGATTTCTTCGGCTGTTTGAAATCTCGCGGCAAGCAAGACAAACCACCAAAACCTTCAACATCGAATCCAACATTGAAGAAGCAATCAGCAGCTTGGATGTGCGGTAAAGTGAGCAAGATCTGTTTACACTATTTTTTCGCTTAGCGTTATCAACTGAGCCGAATATTTTTCATTTCCAGCAAAAGATAGTCAATTCACATTACGACACTCCTTTTGCTTCAAATCGAAAACTTTCATGAATGCATATGTTAGACGGATTTTCCAAATGACAAAATATGCTTAATATTTGAGGAACTACTTTTCTAACACAGACGCGGGACTGTGTTAATTAAATGAATTTACTGCACGTTTATGTAACTTATTTTCCCTGTTTGAATTTTATTGAAACTTTTACTTTCATCTGCAAACATCATAAATGAAAAATTCAATTCCGTGACGTAACATTTTCTCAGACAAAGAAATTTCAATAAAATCAAAGTGCTAACACGTTAAGCACACAATTTCTTTTACGATATGACATGACCAAACTGAAATTCGTGACCATATGGCAACAAGAGTAAATGCACCACAGGCAAAAAAAAACTCGTTTAATAAAACCAACAACCAGCTGACTTCTTGATGAGGAAAGGACTGCCCGCCGCAAAATCTTTATATAAATAGTGTTACTGTCCTTGCTTTTTGCGAACATGGGATTCACTTTCGGTAATATCGCAATAGGGCAAAAAAAACCTTGCAGGACAATGAAGGCCTCAACAATATTTTATGACTTTAAGCCACATTTTTAAGTGATATTGTTTTTGGATTTTAGGGTACGATCTTGGATAAAAAGCTTATAAGGTCTAACTTGTGCAAGAGTTGAAACCGCGTGACCATTATACGAGTCGTAGGTTGGGTGAATTAACCGAAAATATGTCTCCTTTTGATCCTTATTTCCAACGCAAATCGCCGATGAGGCTCATTTTTGGTTAAACGCATATTTTAAAAAGCAAAATTGCTGAATGAGGAGTGGAGAAAACACAGAAGCCTTTAACGAGACGACCTCACTTCCGATCTTGTGATCTCGCATCTCTAGATTACTTTCTTTGGGGCTATGTCTAAGTCTTTAGTCCAGAGACGTTGGATGATTTTGAAATCAACATTTGCCGTGTTATTGCTGATAAACGTTCCCAGTTGCTCGATAAAATTGTCGAAAATTTGACTTCACGATTGAGCTTCATTCGAGATAGATATGACGCGCATATGCATGAAATCATTTTAATACAGTAATGGCATAAAATTGTCTACTTAAGCTTATATCAGAGACATTTAACATAGGCTTCAATTGTTTTATTTCAAATTGAATTTGTATACCTCTAAAAGGAGCACCCTTATATGGTTCAATCGACACCTTTGACGTCATATTCATTCATTTTCTTCAAAAACATAGTCGAAGGAGCATATCTATGACCTCTTCAGCATCCGCAATGGCTGTATTGTTCAGTCGTGATACCCAACTGCATACTTTGATTCAGATTTCGAGAAATATCTAATGGTACCTTTGCGTCAATAAGTTTTTTTTCTAACATTTACAGACTTTTCAGTAATCAAATCTGTTCCTGAGGTTGCAAACCATGGGGGAAAATCTTTTCTTCGTCACGGCGCTCACCAATAGTTGAGACAAAATTCATGAGTTAAAAACTGCCTATAAAGATTCCAGCTTATTGGACTCTTTGGGTGAGGCAAAGTTCCCTCATGTACAGGAACAAAGCTCTAGAAGGATATGTTTTTCTTTGACGAATTATGACATGTTTCCGCTTACGAATTTTAAATGGCTAGCACCGCGAACGGTTACTGCTTATAATTCTCAACAATTCTTCTTTAACTTTTTAAATTGTTGAGTTGTAAACGAAGATGATAATATTTTGTAAAACATCGTTTTAAAGACGAGATTATAAGCTTCAAAATGAGCTTTTAAACAACTTTAACTTGCCTAGAGCGTCACATTATAAGTAACTAGTTTTGTTTAGGGCTTTTCATTTGATCTCTAGATTAAGAAAAGAATTTTTTTTACCTTTTCCTCAATTAATTTAATTAAGTTCCTCAATTTCCTCAATTAATTTAACTAACTGTTAAATAAATGTTCGATTTTAATGTTCAAATTGTCTTCTGTCCTCGAAATTTCAATTCAACATTCTGCCTCAACAGTGACAAAGTTGTGATGAATTCAAAACGAGCTATTGTCGATCAGTTGTGACACTCATCGACACTACGCACAGATTCACTCCGTATTCTTGAATCAAGATCATCAACTCCTCCTGTCTTTTTAGAGTTCACATTGAGAGTTGTTATGCAAAACACTGCAACCATTCGGTAAGCTTAGAAATTTGAGGATATAGACCACCATATAAACATAATTTTATTAACAAGTCTGTTACGAACTACAAAATATAAGTAAACAACCTGTGTCTGCCGAGTCTAATTAGCTATTTCGGAATTTCACAACGCAAAGAAATCAGTTCAAGGTTTTAGAGTGCTTATCAATTAGTAACGCTTAGCGCAGCATGGAAGATCACACAAAAGAAATGCCTCCCAGAACTTGGACAAACAATTTCCAAAAAATATTAGCAACTTTCCACAAATTTATGTCTAAATAACTCAGCTGGTGTGGCTTGGATACACCTTAATCTGTAACTAAAAATTCCAATGAAATTCACAATTCGCAAAAGCTCTTTATTCATTCACACTTTGCATGAGCCGTTAGGAATTTTGTATTGCTCACCAATAAATAAAAAAAAAACCAGTCAAAAATTGCGTGTAATCCATTCCGAAACCCTAACGACTATGTAAATTTGCGGTCAGACTGTTTCACCTTGGGAAGAAAGTGAGAATGCCATAATTTTGGTGGTAAAATTTCTCACAAAACCAAAAAAAAAACCATAAAAAAAAACAATCTTTTTCGTCTTTGATGTACTTCGTAAAGGAATTCAGATACAACGATGCCAGGCATCATCGCGGTCATAATTTCTTTTGCTAATTTGTTTTCGATTTCTTCAACGAAATGTTTTCAATGATTTGCATAATAAATTCGGACAAGGTATTTAGGCCAACTGTCGGGCAGATACACAGACGCAAAAAAAAACACAACAACGAATCTCTAACTGGCGTCAAAAGTATCTCCGACACCAGTTGGTTTGTTTATGATCATAAAGATGTCAGCCCACTTCAGTTCGGTCAGAACATTTTCTTCTCTTAATTAAGCTGTCATCCGCCAACGATGATGAACCTGCATGCAAAAGAAGGTATAAAAAAATAGTCCACATCTCCTCCGCCCTCGTTGGATTAAAACGCTTTGACACATAATCCTACTTCCGTTGCGCTTTTCACTTGTAAATTCGTTTTGTATCTTTCAGATACAAACTTCTATTCGTGGTCCACTTGAGAGCTGGTTTCGTGTCAGATCGAAACCCTTCCAGGCACCTGAGTCTACGATTTAATCGAGGAAAAGTTAAGTAATTGGAAAGTGCGGTAGGTTCGATGAGATACTGCGCAACAAAACAAAAAAATCGTAATCGTAAAAAAATTTGAAAAAAACACAACAAAAAAAATTAACGCCGCAACCGTTTCTCTATGCATACATTTGGATTTATTGATTTTCATTTAGCGGTATGTTGGAAAACTTACACTTTCAATTTTAACGAATCACCGAAAATGAGCCAAAGCTGGAGCGGCGGTGAGTGCGGTCCGAAGAGTAATCAATTTGGACCAGCATGGTGCTAATTAGTATGTAAGATGGAGAAATGAGATTGATTGTTGGTCGGAAGCGAGTTGTATTTCCTCTTGGATCTTTTTATTATTATTTTTGGCTTGTTAAGTCGATAGGTTTATGTTTACTGAAAGGTTTAACGGAATGTGACAAACAACAAACAAGCGAGCGTTTCAAATTGTGCAGAAAATGAGAAGAAAGATGAAAAACTTTCACCAACGTTTTTTTTTTCTTTTCTTCTTTTTGAACTGAAATCTTCTTCACCAAAGATGTGAGATGAGATTTTTTCAAAAAAAAAAAAATCAATTCTTCGATACAATGGACTTAATTGGTGGTTTGATTTTTTTTGGGAATGAGATTTGTTAAAAATCGTACATTTTTTTTGTGTAGTTACGTAGGAAGTTGAAGTTGTTCAAAAAACTGTCGAGTGAGCCCGTTCAGACTAGGGCGTGGGATTCTTTTGCAATTCAGTATTTTTTTCCTTTCTCTTGAGTTTGAATTTTTGAGAATAAGTGATTTAATGACATGCACGGGTTGATCGGACCGTGGTTCACAGCCATATTTTGGCATCTAAGATTCTTATCGTATTGGCAGTTATTGTCACTTTTTTTCTCCTCATTGTTCAATCATAGAAGTAGGGCATACCCGTTTTTTTACAAGAATGGCTTCTGCTTATGTCTTCTAAAAGACATCATTGTCATCAGGAATAAGGAATTTGTCTCAAATCTTTTCCGATATTCCCTATGAAACTCCACTACATCTCATCTGATCATGCTTGGAGTTTGACTCTTTAAGCTTCTTCAGATATCGACAAATGTTTGGTCTTGGATCACTCTATCAGTCAAGTCAATCAAATCATCACTTTTTGATGAACGCGTTCAATTTTTATTAAGAGATGGCTGAGTTGACGTGAATGCTTTTTCAGACTGTCTATTTCTATGAAGCATTGCCACTGCAGTTGTTATAGGAGATACGCATACCTCAGTTGCCGTTCATTTCTTTTTATATCTTTACTCATGGACCTTGCAGCCTGTCTCATGTCCGAACGTTGGCTTGTCTGCGGGTTCAACAAACGTTCTTTAGATGATCGAATTTTCGATTAACTTTGTACATACAAACTAAGTGACAATTGACATTGGGTTTTGCATTTTACTTTCGATGACCCGCTTAACACTCCATATATTTTATACAGGGTTTTTTGTAATAAGTCGAAAACAATTTAAGAGGTGATTCTTGGTTATATTCATAGAAAAAAACTGTTCCTTATTAAAGGTCTATCTACAAAGTTCATATCACCTCTTGATGATTCAAAAACATGCTTACTGTGGTATACCTTGACCTATGTTAACGTTAATTTATCTCTTCAAACTTTGTTAAGGATTTTGTTTTTAGGTGAAATTCCACTCTTTGTAACTGCGCTTAAATAATGTTGATATCTTCTTTGGCTGCTCGGATTTTAATATTTCAATAGTCTTCCATTTTCTCGTCAGTGCTTATTTTTGATTTTGAGTTCAATTTTCTTCGAAAAATGTGTACTAAACAAAAAGTTTTATTATTTTTTTATTATGAACGAAATTTTCCTTAAATAATTATAGGACACCGAGTAAATCTATGGCGCACGATTGCTCCAAGTGATATGGTAAGCTTGGGATTATTCCTTGCTGGTAATCGCTCCGACCACCTTTTCATAATCGCCGAAAGTCTGTAGAGGTTTGTTGTCGCTCCTCTTTTTCGGTTTTGCCGTAGCGTCGCTGAAAAATGAATATTTTTTTTCTACGTCAAATTTCATTACATATATTCATTGTACAAAAAGTAATTCGGAAATTAGAATTTGAAGTGTGTACTCATGCAAAATAAAACAAAAATGTTAGTATTATGATAAAAAAAAGAAAAAGAAAAACATTCCAGCCAGATTTGAACCCAGAACCTTCAAGCAGCATTAAAAGTACCTAAAACCCTCGAACCTACTATGCCAACGAACTTGATAGTCTTGAATTTTTTTTTTCGTTGACATTTTGTACATGTGTAACCTACTAACATGCTTACATAATTAGATACTTACATAACTGAGCAGAACTTTCCTCTTAGCTAAACAAAGAATTATTGAGCCAATTTAAGAACTGCATGCCAGTTTTCGTTTACATGCTTAAATATCAAGATCTTAGTCTACCTCTGACGTCGAATATTTATCCAAATGTGTGCTGCTTTTGCTCTGTGTAGTAATCACGGAAAGATGCATCACATTTTTAATCTTAGTTTTGTCGGTCCAATTAATCGACGAGGGCGTCGGCAATTTTTCTCAGAATCTCGGGGCATATTACGCGTCCTTCTTTTCATCTTGCAGCTCCAACTATTGTTATCTTTTTCTAGCGTGCGCGGTTTGTTAACAATGATACCTGTATCCTAATCCGAGGCTTATCCCTATACGACGAAATTCGTAGTCGGTGAACGCAACTTTAAGAGCGCCATCGGTAAAAGAAGTGATTTCACCAACAGCAACAGGAAAGCAAGCCAAATCTAATTGTATCTTAGATTTAGTTGCATTTAAGCAGAGGTTGTTCATTTTGCAGACCAATTTTTTGAAGCTAGAAGATCCTCATTCAAAAGCCTTGCAGCTTCACGAACCATATTTCCGAGAGGACTTAAGATGAGTTGAACATCGTCGCATACAAACGCACAGAGCTGTTTTTGTTCAGTTCGGGAAGTTCGTTGACATTCAGAAGGAACAGAATTGCACCGAGGATAGATCCTTGGGGCACGCCACTAACTACCGGAAGAAAATTGACATTTTATTGACGGTTACCACTCACTGACACTTTTAGCTCAAGTACGAAAAATTCGGATTGCATGCTTCGGGAGAAAATTTAAAATTTCTTCTGAGCTTTCTGCATAGTATTCTGTGATCAACAATGTCGAATGCCTTGGAAATGCCGAAGAGGCTTAGGTACGAAAAATTGTTTGTATCCATAGCCTCCTTTATTTTATCAACTACTATCAGACGTGTCGTTTTGCAGCTTCGCACAGCTTGAAAACCGGATTGGTGAAGAGTTAGCAGTTTTTTATCAGTCAGATACTTATGGCTTTTGGACTAAATGTTTTCTTTTTAAATACTAATAAGTATGAGAAAATGACTATTGGTCTTTAGTCAGTTACACCTGGGTGCGTTTTTTTGGGGATAGGTATTATTTTTGTTTTTTTTTTCATTCCGTGGGGAAAATTGACTTAGGTCGGTAGTAAAATTTTAACAAATTTTAGATTTGATCCATCTTATGCTATTTGATTTAATTGATATTTTTGATGCCACCATATCTTGATTGCGTATGCCAGCACAACTAAACGAATGTCCGTTTTCGTCATCAACTGTTGGCACAAAAGGAGAATCTTCCGTCGATGTATTGGGTGGGAGGAGATGGTGGAACGAAAAAGTGTTTGTTAAGTAAATCGCAAACAATTTCTTCAGGAATTTTTTGGGTATGAATTCCAAGTCCGATCTTTCGATCACGCGCAAAAACGATACCCAAACCAAAACCGAGTTCATTCCAAAAAACGCTTTCATTTCTTCGTTTTCAATCGCAAATTCCCATTCGTTTTGATGAGCGTTTCACGGACTCTGAAACTACAGTCAGTGCTGCCTATAATTATTTCAAAGAGTGTTATTGTCTTGCACTCAATTTCTTGACAGACTTGCACCGCTCCGAATCCATAGTTTTTACTATGAAAGATACATGGAACAAACGATCTTTTACGCCACTTGAAAACTAGTTCAAGTTGCTATGTTGTTATGATGTTTAGGCTTTGGGTTGCTGTAATGCTCTCGGTCCATGTGGCTGAACACCTGAATCAACTATTTCCGCTTGGGAAACTGATCGTCTCAAAATTGCATGTTCACTATCACTATTACAGAATTTTTTGAATATCATATCCCCTGAGCTCCAAAAGAACACATCCACATAATTTTCTATAACAAAAATTGGTGGTAAGCTCAGAAAACTTAAAACAAATTTACAAAGCTTTATGACTAAAGGGGCGCAGGTATTCCTTTTAAGGTTTTTCAAACCGAAAATAAAATCAGTACCTTAAATGTACAAATAGTTCAGTACATACCTGGTTATAAATATTTTACACAATGGCAAAACACAAATCAATTTTACAACATAACTAAGAAGTCGGCGTTTGTATTGAGGTAATCTTGATTTTCTTCATGAAACCCCCGCTAACGTGAGTCTGCAATAACATTCAACTTATCACTTTTAAAAGTCTACAAATAAAATACAATTAATTAAACCTTAACCAACCTGAACGCATTTCTTTCAATTAACTCAAATAAAAAATATTACAGCTTCAGCAAACAATCCACACCGTAATGTTAAGATAAATTTTTCATTAAAAAAATTAAATACAATCAGATCAATAAATGCGTGATTGATAAAAAGAAAGCGTAACGTCAAGTACCAATTAAAATGAAAATGCTCGTTTGATGTGGTTTTGTGGCTTTTTTTTTATTTCTTTGGCAAGTTTACTGTCATCAACTTTATGTGGTATGAAAATGCACTTTTTTCACGAAACTTCTTAAAACGTGAACAAAGCCGCTAATATTCACAAATAGTGATAGATGAATGCATATTCATAAAATTTAATCAAAAAAACAGAAAAATGCCAAAAATAATGAAATTAAAAAATTTCTGATCTGAAATCCGAGGCCTTTTTGCAAAATTCTGCTGGACTTTAGCCCATGATTTCAAAATGCACTTTTTTCTTGAAATCGTCATTTACGATTTCTGACGAACTGATAATAAAGAGTATACGTAACTAAGTACAAATTTGAAAATTTAGCTCTGAGAAACAATTATTAACAAAAATATAGAGATCTGAAATCCGAGGCCTTTTTGCAAAATTCTGCTGGACTATAGCCCATGATTTCAAAATGCACTTTTTTTCTGAAATCGAGAATTATGATTTCTGATGCGCTGGTAGTAAAGAGTATCTGTAACTAAGTACAAATTTGAAAATTTAGCTCTGAGAATCATTTATTAACAAAAATATGGAGTTGTGAAATCCGAGGCTTTTTTGCAAAATTCTGCTGGACTATAGCCCATGATTTCAAAATGCACTTTTTTCCTGAAATCGAGAATTATGATTTCTGATGCGCAGGTAGTAAAGAGTATCCGTAACTAAGTACAAATTTGAAAATTTAGCTCTGAGAATCATTTATTAACAAAAATATAGAGATCTGAAATCCGAGGCCGTTTTGCAAAATTCTGCTGGACTATAGCCCATGATTTCAAAATGCACTTTTTTCTTGAAATCGTCGTTTACGATTTCTGACGCACTGATAATAAAGAGTATCCGTAACTAAGTACAGATTTGAAAATTTAGCTCTGAGAACCTTTTATTGACAAAAATATGGAGTTGTGAAATCCGAGGCTTTTTTGCAAAATTCTGCTGGACTATAGCCCATGATTTCAAAATGCACTTTTTTTCTGAAATCGAGAATTATGATTTCTGATGCGCTGGTAGTAAAGAGTATCTGTAACTAAGTACAAATTTGAAAGTTTTCGTTCTGACAATCATTTATTAACAAAAATATAGAGATCTGAAATCCGAGGCTTTTTTGCAAAATTCTGCTGGACTATAGCCCATGATTTCAAAATGCACTTTTTTCCTGAAATCGTCATTTACGATTTCTGACGCACTGATAATAAAGAGTATCCGTAACTAAGTACAAATTTGAAAATTTAGCTCTGAGAATCATTTATTAACAAAAATATAGAGATCTGAAATCCGAGGCTTTTTTGCAAAATTCTGCTGGACTATAGCCCATGATTTCAAAATGCACTTTTTTTCTGAAATCGAGAATTATGATTTCTGATGCGCTGGTAGTAAAGAGTATCTGTAACTAAGTACAAATTTGAAAATTTAGCTCTGAGAATCATTTATTAACAAAAATATAGAGATCTGAAATCCGAGGCTTTTTTGCAAAATTCTGCTGGACTATAGCCCATGATTTCAAAATGCACTTTTTTCCTGAAATCGTCATTTACGATTTCTGACGCACTGATAATAAAGAGTATCCGTAACTAAGTACAAATTTGAAAATTTAGCTCTGAGAACCTTTTATTGACAAAAATATGGAGTTGTGAAATCCGAGGCTTTTTTGCAAAATTCTGCTGGACTATAGCCCATGATTTCAAAATGCACTTTTTTCCTGAAATCGTCATATACGATTTCTGACGCACTGATAATAAAGAGTATCCGTAACTAAGTACAAATTTGAAAATTTAGCTCTGAGAACCTTTTATTGACAAAAATATGGAGTTGTGAAATCCGAGGCTTTTTTGCAAAATTCTGCTGGACTATAGCCCATGATTTCAAAATGCACTTTTTTTCTGAAATCGAGAATTATGATTTCTGATGCGCTGGTAGTAAAGAGTATCCGTAACTAAGTACAGATTTGAAAATTAAGCTCTGAGAACCTTTTATTGACAAAAATATGGAGTTGTGAAATCCGAGGCTTTTTTGCAAAATTCTGCTGGACTATAGCCCATGATTTCAAAATGCACTTTTTTTCTGAAATCGAGAATTATGATTTCTGATGCGCTGGTAGTAAAGAGTATCTGTAACTAAGTACAAATTTGAAAATTTAGCTCTGAGAATCATTTATTAACAAAAATATAGAGATCTGAAATCCGAGGCCGTTTTGCAAAATTCTGCTGGACTATAGCCCATGATTTCAAAATGAACTTTTTTCTTGAAATCGTCGTTTACGATTTCTGACGCACTGATAATAAAGAGTATCCGTAACTAAGTACAGATTTGAAAATTAAGCTCTGAGAACCTTTTATTGACAAAAATATGGAGTTGTGAAATCCGAGGCTTTTTTGCAAAATTCTGCTGGACTATAGCCCATGATTTCAAAATGCACTTTTTTTCTGAAATCGAGAATTATGATTTCTGATGCGCTGGTAGTAAAGAGTATCTGTAACTAAGTACAAATTTGAAAATTTAGCTCTGAGAATCATTTATTAACAAAAATATAGAGATCTGAAATCCGAGGCCGTTTTGCAAAATTCTGCTGGACTATAGCCCATGATTTCAAAATGCACTTTTTTCTTGAAATCGTCGTTTACGATTTCTGACGCACTGATAATAAAGAGTATCCGTAACTAAGTACAGATTTGAAAATTTAGCTCTGAGAACCTTTTATTGACAAAAATATGGAGTTGTGAAATCCGAGGCTTTTTTGCAAAATTCTGCTGGACTATAGCCCATGATTTCAAAATGCACTTTTTTTCTGAAATCGAGAATTATGATTTCTGATGCGCTGGTAGTAAAGAGTATCTGTAACTAAGTACAAATTTGAAAATTTAGCTCTGAGAATCATTTATTAACAAAAATATAGAGATCTGAAATCCGAGGCCGTTTTGCAAAATTCTGCTGGACTATAGCCCATGATTTCAAAATGAACTTTTTTCTTGAAATCGTCGTTAACGATTTCTGACGCACTGATAATAAAGAGTATCCGTAACTAAGTACAGATTTGAAAATTAAGCTCTGAGAACCTTTTATTGACAAAAATATGGAGTTGTGAAATCCGAGGCTTTTTTGCAAAATTCTGCTGGACTATAGCCCATGATTTCAAAATGCACTTTTTTTCTGAAATCGAGAATTATGATTTCTGATGCGCTGGTAGTAAAGAGTATCTGTAACTAAGTACAAATTTGAAAATTTAGCTCTGAGAATCATTTATTAACAAAAATATAGAGATCTGAAATCCGAGGCCGTTTTGCAAAATTCTGCTGGACTATAGCCCATGATTTCAAAATGCACTTTTTTTCTGAAATCGAGAATTATGATTTCTGATGCGCTGGTAGTAAAGAGTATCTGTAACTAAGTACAAATTTGAAAATTTAGCTCTGAGAATCATTTATTAACAAAAATATAGAGATCTGAAATCCGAGGCCGTTTTGCAAAATTCTGCTGGACTATAGCCCATGATTTCAAAATGCACTTTTTTTCTGAAATCGAGAATTATGATTTCTGATGCGCTGGTAGTAAAGAGTATCTGTAACTAAGTACAAATTTGAAAATTTAGCTCTGAGAATCATTTATTAACAAAAATATAGAGATCTGAAATCCGAGGCCGTTTTGCAAAATTCTGCAGGACTATAGCCCATGATTTCAAAATGCACTTTTTTCTTGAAATCGTCGTTTACGATTTCTGACGCACTGATAATAAAGAGTATCCGTAACTTAGTACAGATTTGAAAATTTAGCTCTGAGAACCTTTTATTGACAAAAATATGGAGTTGTGAAATCCGAGGCTTTTTTGCAAAATTCTGCTGGACTATAGCCCATGATTTCAAAATGCACTTTTTTTCTGAAATCGAGAATTATGATTTCTGATGCGCTGGTAGTAAAGAGTATCTGTAACTAAGTAAAAATTTGAAAATTTAGCTCTGAGAATCATTTATTAACAAAAATATAGAGATCTGAAATCCGAGGCCGTTTTGCAAAATTCTGCTGGACTATAGCCCATGATTTCAAAATGCACTTTTTTTCTGAAATCGAGAATTATGATTTCTGATGCGCTGGTAGTAAAGAGTATCTGTAACTAAGTACAAATTTGAAAATTTAGTTCTGAGAATCATTTATTAACAAAAATATAGAGATCTGAAATCCGAGGCCTTTTTGCAAAATTCTGCTGGACTATAGCCCATGATTTCAAAATGCACTTTTTTTCTGAAATCGAGAATTATGATTTCTGATGCGCTGGTAGTAAAGAGTATCTGTAACTAAGTACAAATTTGAAAATTTAGCTCTGAGAATCATTTATTAACAAAAATATAGAGATCTGAAATCCGAGGCTTTTTTGCAAAATTCTGCTGGACTATAGCCCATGATTTCAAAATGCACTTTTTTCCTGAAATCGTCATTTACGATTTCTGACGCACTGATAATAAAGAGTTACCGTAACTAAGTACAAATTTGAAAATTTAGCTCTGAGAATCATTTATTAACAAAAATATAGAGATCTGAAATCCGAGGCTTTTTTCCAAAATTCTGCTGGACTATAGCCCATGATTTCAAAATGCACTTTTTTCTGAAATCGAGAATTATGATTTCTGATGCGCTGGTAGTAAAGAGTATCTGTAACTAAGTACAAATTTGAAAATTTAGCTCTGAGAATCATTTATTAACAAAAATATAGAGATCTGAAATCCGAGGCCGTTTTGCAAAATTCTGCTGGACTATAGCCCATGATTTCAAAATGCACTTTTTTTCTGAAATCGAGAATTATGATTTCTGATGCGCTGGTAGTAAAGAGTATCTGTAACTAAGTACAAATTTGAAAATTTAGCTCTGAGAATCATTTATTAACAAAAATATAGAGATCTGAAATCCGAGGCTTTTTTCCAAAATTCTGCTGGACTATAGCCCATGATTTCAAAATGCACTTTTTTCTGAAATCTAAATTATGATTTCTGATGCGCTGGTAGTAAAGAGTATCTGTAACTAAGTACAAATTTGAAAATTTAGCTCTGAGAATCATTTATTAACAAAAATATAGAGATCTGAAATCCGAGGCCGTTTTGCAAAATTCTGCTGGACTATAGCCCATGATTTCAAAATGCACTTTTTTCCTGAAATCGTCATTTACGATTTCTGACGCACTGATAATAAAGAGTTACCGTAACTAAGTACAAATTTGAAAATTTAGCTCTGAGAATCATTTATTAACAAAAATATAGAGATCTGAAATCCGAGGCTTTTTTCCAAAATTCTGCTGGACTATAGCCCATGATTTCAAAATGCACTTTTTTCTGAAATCGAGAATTATGATTTCTGATGCGCTGGTAGTAAAGAGTATCTGTAACTAAGTACAAATTTGAAAATTTAGCTCTGAGAATCATTTATTAACAAAAATATAGAGATCTGAAATCCGAGGCCGTTTTGCAAAATTCTGCTGGACTATAGCCCATGATTTCAAAATGCACTTTTTTTCTGAAATCGAGAATTATGATTTCTGATGCGCTGGTAGTAAAGAGTATCTGTAACTAAGTACAAATTTGAAAATTTAGCTCTGAGAATCATTTATTAACAAAAATATAGAGATCTGAAATCCGAGGCCTTTTTGCAAAATTCTGCTGAACTATAGCCCATGATTTCAAAATGCACTTTTTTTCTGAAATCGAGAATTATGATTTCTGATGCGCTGGTAGTAAAGAGTATCTGTAACTAAGTACAAATTTGAAAATTTAGCTCTGAGAATCATTTATTAACAAAAGTATAGAGATCTGAAATCCGAGGCTTTTTTGCAAAATTCTGCTGGACTATAGCCCATGATTTCAAAATGCACTTTTTTCCTGAAATCGTCATTTACGATTTCTGACGCACTGATAATAAAGAGTTACCGTAACTAAGTACAAATTTGAAAATTTAGCTCTGAGAATCATTTATTAACAAAAATATAGAGATCTGAAATCCGAGGCTTTTTTCCAAAATTCTGCTGGACTATAGCCCATGATTTCAAAATGCACTTTTTTCTGAAATCGAGAATTATGATTTCTGATGCGCTGGTAGTAAAGAGTATCTGTAACTAAGTACAAATTTGAAAATTTTGCTCTGAGAATCATTTATTAACAAAAGTATAGAGATCTGAAATCCGAGGTTTTTTTGCAAAATTCTGCTGGACTATAGCCCATGATTTCAAAATGCACTTTTTTTCCTTAAATCGAGAATTATGATTTCTGATGCTCTGGTAGTAAAGAGTATCCGTAACTAAGTACAAATTTGAAAATTTAGCTCTGAGAATCATTTATTAACAAAAAAATGGAGTTGTGAAATCCGAGGCTTTTTTGCAAAATTCTGCTGGACTATAGCCCATGATTTCAAAATGCACTTTTTTCCTGAAATCGAGAATTATGATTTCTGATGCGCTGGTAGTAACGAGTATCCGTTACTAAGTACAAATTTGAAAATTTAGCTCTGAGAACCTTTTTTTGACAAAAATATAGAGATCTGAAATCCGAGGTTTTTTTGCAAAATTCTGCTGGACTATAGCCCATGATTTCAAAATGCACTTTTTTTCCTTAAATCGAGAATTATGATTTCTGATGCTCTGGTAGTAAAGAGTATCCGTAACTAAGTACAAATTTGAAAATTTAGCTCTGAGAATCATTTATTAACAAAAATATAGAGATCTGAAATCCGAGGTTTTTTTGCAAAATTCTGCTGGACTATAGCCCATGATTTCAAAATGCACTTTTTTCCTGAAATCGAGAATTATGATTTCTGATGCGCTGGTAGTAACGAGTATCCGTTACTAAGTACAAATTTGAAAATTTAGCTCTGAGAACCTTTTTTTGACAAAAATATAGAGATCTGAAATCCGAGGTTTTTTTGCAAAATTCTGCTGGACTATAGCCCATGATTCCAAAATGCACTTTTTTCCTGAAATCGTCATTTACGATTTCTGACGCACTGATAATAATGAGTATCCGTAACTAAGTACAAATTTGAAAATTTAGCTCTGAGAATCATTTATTAACAAAAATATAGAGATCTGAAATCCGAGGCTTTTTTGCAAAATTCTGCTGGACTATAGCCCATGATTTCAAAATGCACTTTTTTTCTGAAATCGAGAATTATGATTTCTGATGCGCTGGTAGTAAAGAGTATCTGTAACTAAGTACAAATTTGAAAATTTAGCTCTGAGAATCATTTATTAACAAAAATATAGAGATCTGAAATCCGAGGCCTTTTTGCAAAATTCTGCTGGACTATAGCCCATGATTTCAAAATGCACTTTTTTCCTGAAATCGAGAATTATGATTTCTGATGCGCTGGTAGTAACGAGTATCCGTTACTAAGTACAAATTTGAAAATTTAGCTCTGAGAACCTTTTTTTGACAAAAATATAGAGATCTGAAATCCGAGGTTTTTTTGCAAAATTCTGCTGGACTATAGCCCATGATTTCAAAATGCACTTTTTTCCTGAAATCGTCATTTACGATTTCTGACGCACTGATAATAAAGAGTATCCGTAACTAAGCACAAATTTGAAAATTTAGCTCTGAGAATCATTTATTAACAAAAATATTGAGATCTGAAATCCGAGGCTTTTTTGCAAAATTCTGCTGGACTATAGCCCATGATTTCAAAATGCACTTTTTTTCTGAAATCGTCATTTACGATTTCTGACGCACTGATAATAATGAGTATCCGTAACTAAGTACAAATTTGAAAATTTAGCTCTGAGACTCATTTATTAACAAAAATATGGAGTTGTGAAATCCGAGGTTTTTTTGCAAAATTCTGCTGGACTATAGCCCATGATTTCAAAATGCATTTTTTTCCTGAAATCGTCATTTACGATTTCTGACGCACTGATAATAAAGAGTATCCGTAACTAAGCACAAATTTGAAAATTTAGCTCTGAGAATCATTTATTAACAAAAATATGGAGTTGTGAAATCCGAGGCTTTTTTGCAAAATTCTGCTGGACTATAGCCCATGATTTCAAAATGCACTTTTTTCCTGAAATCGTCATTTACGATTTCTGACGTACTGATAATAATGAGTATCCGTAACTAAGTACAAATTTGAAAATTTAGCTCTGAGACTCATTTATTAACAAAAATATGGAGTTGTGAAATCCGAGGTTTTTTTGCAAAATTCTGCTGGACTATAGCCCATGATTTCAAAATGCATTTTTTTCCTGAAATCGTCATTTACGATTTCTGACGCACTGATAATAAAGAGTATCCGTAACTAAGCACAAATTTGAAAATTTAGCTCTGAGAATCATTTATTAACAAAAATATGGAGTTGTGAAATCCGAGGCTTTTTTGCAAAATTCTGCTGGACTATAGCCCATGATTTCAAAATGCACTTTTTTCCTGAAATCGTCATTTACGATTTCTGACGCACTGATAATAATGAGTATCCGTAACTAAGTACAAATTTGAAAATTTAGCTCTGAGAATCATTTATTAACAAAAATATGGAGTTGTGAAATCCGAGGCTTTTTTGCAAAATTCTGCTGGACTATAGCCCATGATTTCAAAATGCACTTTTTTCCTGAAATCGAGAATTATGATTTCTGATGCGCTGGTAGTAAAAAGTATCCGTAACTAATTACAAATTTGAAAATTTAGCTCTGAGAACCTTTTATTGACAAAAGTATAGCGATCTGAAATCCGAGGCTTTTTTGCAAAATTCTGCTGGACTATAGCCCATGATTTCAAAATGCACTTTTTTCCTGAAATCGTCATTTACGATTTCTGACGCACTGATAATAATGAGTATCCGTAACTAAGTACAAATTTGAAAATTTAGCTCTGAGAATCATTTATTAACAAAAATATAGAGATCTGAAATCCGAGGCTTTTTTGCAAAATTCTGCTGGACTATAGCCCATGATTTCAAAATGCACTTTTTTCCTGAAATCGAGAATTATGATTTCTGATGCGCTGGTAGTAAAAAGTATCCGTAACTAAGTACAAATTTGAAAATTTAGCTCTGAGAACCTTTTATTGACAAAAATATAGAGATCTGAAATCCGAGGCTTTTTTGCAAAGTTCTGCTGGACTATAGCCCATGATTTCAAAATGCACTTTTTTCCTGAAATCGAGAATTATGATTTCTGATGCGCTGGTAGTAAAAAGTATCCGTAACTAAGTACAAATTTGAAAATTTAGCTCTGAGAACCTTTTATTGACAAAAATATGGAGTTGTGAAATCCGAGGCTTTTTTGCAAAGTTCTGCTGGACTATAGCCCATGATTTCAAAATGCACTTTTTTCCTGAAATCGTCATTTACGATTTCTGACGCACTGATAATAATGAGTATCCGTAACTAAGTTCAAATTTGAAAATTTAGCTTTATTAACAAAAATATGGAGTTGTGAAATCCGAGGCTTTTTTGCAAAGTTCTGCTGGACTATAGACCATGATTTCAAAATGCACTTTTTTCCTGAAATCGTCATTCACGATTTCTGGCGCACTGATAATAATGAGTATCCGTAACTAAGTACAAATTTGAAAATTTAGCTCTGAGACTCATTTATTAACAAAAATATGGAGTTGTGAAATCCGAGGCTTTTTTGCAAAATTCTGCTGGACTATAGCCCATGATTTCAAAATGCACTTTTTTCCTGAAATCGAGAATTATGATTTCTGATGCGCTGGTAGTAAAAAGTATCCGTAACTAAGTACAAATTTGAAAATTTAGCTCTGAGAACCTTTTATTGACAAAAATATAGAGATCTGAAATCCGAGGCTTTTTTGCAAAGTTCTGCTGGACTATAGCCCATGATTTCAAAATGCACTTTTTTCCTGAAATCGTCATTTACGATTTCTGACGCACTGATAATAATGAGTATCCGTAACTAAGTTCAAATTTGAAAATTTAGCTTTATTAACAAAAATATGGAGTTGTGAAATCCGAGGCTTTTTTGCAAAATTCTGCTGGACTATAGCCCATGATTTCAAAATGCACTTTTTTCCTGAAATCGTCATTCACGATTTCTGGCGCACTGATAATAATGAGTATCCGTAACTAAGTACAAATTTGAAAATTTAGCTCTGAGAATCATTTATTAACAAAAATATAGAGATCTGAAATCCGAGGCCTTTTTGCAAAATTCTGCTGGACTATAGCCCATGATTTCAAAATGCACTTTTTTCCTGAAATCGAGAATTATGATTTCTGATGCGCTGGTAGTAACGAGTATCCGTTACTAAGTACAAATTTGAAAATTTAGCTCTGAGAACCTTTTTTTGACAAAAATATAGAGATCTGAAATCCGAGGTTTTTTTGCAAAATTCTGCTGGACTATAGCCCATGATTTCAAAATGCACTTTTTTCCTGAAATCGTCATTTACGATTTCTGACGCACTGATAATAAAGAGTATCCGTAACTAAGCACAAATTTGAAAATTTAGCTCTGAGAATCATTTATTAACAAAAATATGGAGTTGTGAAATCCGAGGCTTTTTTGCAAAATTCTGCTGGACTATAGCCCATGATTTCAAAATGCACTTTTTTCCTGAAATCGAGAATTATGATTTCTGATGCGCTGGTAGTAACGAGTATCCGTTACTAAGTACAAATTTGAAAATTTAGCTCTGAGAACCTTTTTTTGACAAAAATATAGAGATCTGAAATCCGAGGTTTTTTTGCAAAATTCTGCTGGACTATGCCCATGATTTCAAAATGCACTTTTTTCCTGAAATCGTCATTTACGATTTCTGACGCACTGATAATAAAGAGTATCCGTAACTAAGCACAAATTTGAAAATTTAGCTCTGAGAATCATTTATTAACAAAAATATGGAGTTGTGAAATCCGAGGCTTTTTTGCAAAATTCTGCTGGACTATAGCCCATGATTTCAAAATGCACTTTTTTCCTGAAATCGTCATTTACGATTTCTGACGCACTGATAATAATGAGTATCCGTAACTAAGTACAAATTTGAAAATTTAGCTCTGAGAATCATTTATTAACAAAAATATAGAGATCTGAAATCCGAGGCTTTTTTGCAAAATTCTGCTGGACTATAGCCCATGATTTCAAAATGCACTTTTTTCCTGAAATCGTCATTTACGATTTCTGACGCACTGATAATAATGAGTATCCGTAACTAAGTTCAAATTTGAAAATTTAGCTCTGAGAATCATTTATTAACAAAAATATGGAGTTGTGAAATCCGAGGCTTTTTTGCAAAGTTCTGCTGGACTATAGCCCATGATTTCAAAATGCACTTTTTTCCTGAAATCGAGAATTATGATTTCTGATGCGCTGGTAGTAAAAAGTATCCGTAACTAAGTACAAATTTGAAAATTTAGCTCTGAGAACCTTTTATTGACAAAAATATGGAGTTGTGAAATCCGAGGCTTTTTTGCAAAGTTCTGCTGGACTATAGCCCATGATTTCAAAATGCACTTTTTTCCTGAAATCGTCATTTACGATTTCTGACGCACTGATAATAATGAGTATCCGTAACTAAGTTCAAATTTGAAAATTTAGCTCTGAGAATCATTTATTAACAAAAATATGGAGTTGTGAAATCCGAGGCTTTTTTGCAAAATTCTGCTGGACTATAGCCCATGATTTCAAAATGCACTTTTTTCCTGAAATCGTCATTCACGATTTCTGGCGCACTGATAATAATGAGTATCCGTATCTAAGTACAAATTTGAAAATTTAGCTCTGAGACTCATTTATTAACAAAAATATGGAGTTGTGAAATCCGAGGCTTTTTTGCAAAGTTCTGCTGGACTATAGCCCATGATTTCAAAATGCACTTTTTTCCTGAAATCGAGAATTATGATTTCTAATGCGCTGGTAGTAAAAAGTATCCGTAACTAAGTACAAATTTGAAAATTTAGCTCTGAGAACCTTTTATTGACAAAAATATAGAGATCTGAAATCCGAGGCTTTTTTGCAAAATTCTGCTGGACTATAGCCCATGATTTCAAAATGCACTTTTTTCCTGAAATCGTCATTCACGATTTCTGGCGCACTGATAATAATGAGTATCCGTAACTAAGTACAAATTTGAAAATTTAGCTCTGAGACTCATTTATTAACAAAAATATGGAGTTGTGAAATCCGAGGCTTTTTTGCAAAATTCTGCTGGACTATAGCCCATGATTTCAAAATGCACTTTTTTCCTGAAATCGAGAATTATGATTTCTGATGCGCTGGTAGTAAAAAGTATCCGTAACTAAGTACAAATTTGAAAATTTAGCTCTGAGAACCTTTTATTGACAAAAATATAGAGATCTGAAATCCGAGGCTTTTTTGCAAAATTCTGCTGGACTATAGCCCATGATTTCAAAATGCACTTTTTTCCTGAAATCGTCATTCACGATTTCTGGCGCACTGATAATAATGAGTATCCGTAACTAAGTACAAATTTGAAAATTTAGCTCTGAGACTCATTTATTAACAAAAATATGGAGTTGTGAAATCCGAGGCTTTTTTGCAAAATTCTGCTGGACTATAGCCCATGATTTCAAAATGCACTTTTTTCCTGAAATCGAGAATTATGATTTCTGATGCGCTGGTAGTAAAAAGTATCCGTAACTAAGTACAAATTTGAAAATTTAGCTCTGAGAACCTTTTATTGACAAAAATATAGAGATCTGAAATCCGAGGCTTTTTTGCAAAATTCTGCTGGACTATAGCCCATGATTTCAAAATGCACTTTTTTCCTGAAATCGTCATTCACGATTTCTGGCGCACTGATAATAATGAGTATCCGTAACTAAGTACAAATTTGAAAATTTAGCTCTGAGACTCATTTATTAACAAAAATATGGAGTTGTGAAATCCGAGGCTTTTTTGCAAAATTCTGCTGGACTATAGCCCATGATTTCAAAATGCACTTTTTTCCTGAAATCGAGAATTATGATTTCTGATGCGCTGGTAGTAAAAAGTATCCGTAACTAAGTACAAATTTGAAAATTTAGCTCTGAGAACCTTTTATTGACAAAAATATAGAGATCTGAAATCCGAGGCTTTTTTGCAAAATTCTGCTGGACTATAGCCCATGATTTCAAAATGCACTTTTTTCCTGAAATCGTCATTCACGATTTCTGGCGCACTGATAATAATGAGTATCCGTAACTAAGTACAAATTTGAAAATTTAGCTCTGAGACTCATTTATTAACAAAAATATGGAGTTGTGAAATCCGAGGCTTTTTTGCAAAATTCTGCTGGACTATAGCCCATGATTTCAAAATGCATTTTTTTCCTGAAATCGTCATTTACGATTTCTGACGCACTGATAATAAAGAGTATCCGTAACTAAGCACAAATTTGAAAATTTAGCTCTGAGAATCATTTATTAACAAAAATATGGAGTTGTGAAATCCGAGGTTTTTTTGCAAAATTCTGCTGGACTATAGCCCATGATTTCAAAATGCATTTTTTTCCTGAAATCGTCATTTACGATTTCTGACGCACTGATAATAAAGAGTATCCGTAACTAAGCACAAATTTGAAAATTTAGCTCTGAGAATCATTTATTAACAAAAATATGGAGTTGTGAAATCCGAGGCTTTTTTGCAAAATTCTGCTGGACTATAGCCCATGATTTCAAAATGCACTTTTTTCCTGAAATCGAGAATTATGATTTCTGATGCGCTGGTAGTAAAAAGTATCCGTAACTAAGTACAAATTTGAAAATTTAGCTCTGAGAACCTTTTATTGACAAAAATATAGAGATCTGAAATCCGAGGCTTTTTTGCAAAATTCTGCTGGACTATAGCCCATGATTTCAAAATGCACTTTTTTCCTGAAATCGTCATTCACGATTTCTGGCGCACTGATAATAATGAGTATCCGTAACTAAGTACAAATTTGAAAATTTAGCTCTGAGACTCATTTATTAACAAAAATATGGAGTTGTGAAATCCGAGGCTTTTTTGCAAAGTTCTGCTGGACTATAGCCCATGATTTCAAAATGCACTTTTTTCCTGAAATCGAGAATTATGATTTCTGATGCGCTGGTAGTAACGAGTATCCGTTACTAAGTACAAATTTGAAAATTTAGCTCTGAGAACCTTTTTTTGACAAAAATATAGAGATCTGAAATCCGAGGCTTTTTTGCAAAATTCTGCTGGACTATAGCCCATGATCTCAAAATGCACTTTTTTCCTAAATTGTCATTTACGATTTCTGACGCACTGATAATAATGAGTATCCGTAACTAAGTACAAATTTGAAAATTTAGCTCCGAGACTCATTTATTAACAAAAATATGGAGTTGTGAAATCCGAGGTTTTTTTGCAAAATTCTGCTGGACTATAGCCCATGATTTCAAAATGCATTTTTTTCCTGAAATCGTCATTTACGATTTCTGACGCACTGATAATAAAGAGTATCCGTAACTAAGCACAAATTTGAAAATTTAGCTCTGAGAATCATTTATTAACAAAAATATGGAGTTGTGAAATCCGAGGCTTTTTTGCAAAATTCTGCTGGACTATAGCCCATGATTTCAAAATGCACTTTTTTCCTGAAATCGAGAATTATGATTTCTGATGCGCTGGTAGTAAAAAGTATCCGTAACTAAGTACAAATTTGAAAATTTAGCTCTGAGAACCTTTTATTGACAAAAATATAGAGATCTGAAATCCGAGGCTTTTTTGCAAAATTCTGCTGGACTATAGCCCATGATTTCAAAATGCACTTTTTTCCTGAAATCGTCATTCACGATTTCTGGCGCACTGATAATAATGAGTATCCGTAACTAAGTACAAATTTGAAAATTTAGCTCTGAGACTCATTTATTAACAAAAATATGGAGTTGTGAAATCCGAGGCTTTTTTGCAAAGTTCTGCTGGACTATAGCCCATGATTTCAAAATGCACTTTTTTCCTGAAATCGAGAATTATGATTTCTGATGCGCTGGTAGTAACGAGTATCCGTTACTAAGTACAAATTTGAAAATTTAGCTCTGAGAACCTTTTTTTGACAAAAATATAGAGATCTGAAATCCGAGGCTTTTTTGCAAAATTCTGCTGGACTATAGCCCATGATTTCAAAATGCACTTTTTTCCTGAAATCGTCATTTACGATTTCTGACGCACTGATAATAATGAGTATCCGTAACTAAGTACAAATTTGAAAATTTAGCTCTGAGACTCATTTATTAACAAAAATATGGAGTTGTGAAATCCGAGGTTTTTTTGCAAAATTCTGCTGGACTATAGCCCATGATTTCAAAATGCATTTTTTTCCTGAAATCGTCATTTACGATTTCTGACGCACTGATAATAAAGAGTATCCGTAACTAAGCACAAATTTGAAAATTTAGCTCTGAGAATCATTTATTAACAAAAATATGGAGTTGTGAAATCCGAGGCTTTTTTGCAAAATTCTGCTGGACTATAGCCCATGATTTCAAAATGCATTTTTTTCCTGAAATCGTCATTTACGATTTCTGACGCACTGATAATAAAGAGTATCCGTAACTAAGCACAAATTTGAAAATTTAGCTCTGAGAATCATTTATTAACAAAAATATGGAGTTGTGAAGTCCGAGGTTTTTTTGCAAAATTCTGCTGGACTATAGCCCATGATTTCAAAATGCATTTTTTTCCTGAAATCGTCATTTACGATTTCTGACGCACTGATAATAAAGAGTATCCGTAACTAAGCACAAATTTGAAAATTTAGCTCTGAGAATCATTTATTAACAAAAATATGGAGTTGTGAAATCCGAGGCTTTTTTGCAAAATTCTGCTGGACTATAGCCCATGATTTCAAAATGCACTTTTTTCCTGAAATCGAGAATTATGATTTCTGATGCGCTGGTAGTAAAAAGTATCCGTAACTAAGTACAAATTTGAAAATTTAGCTCTGAGAACCTTTTATTGACAAAAATATAGAGATCTGAAATCCGAGGCTTTTTTGCAAAATTCTGCTGGACTATAGCCCATGATTTCAAAATGCACTTTTTTCCTGAAATCGTCATTCACGATTTCTGGCGCACTGATAATAATGAGTATCCGTAACTAAGTACAAATTTGAAAATTTAGCTCTGAGACTCATTTATTAACAAAAATATGGAGTTGTGAAATCCGAGGCTTTTTTGCAAAATTCTGCTGGACTATAGCCCATGATTTCAAAATGCACTTTTTTCCTGAAATCGAGAATTATGATTTCTGATGCGCTGGTAGTAACGAGTATCCGTTACTAAGTACAAATTTGAAAATTTAGCTCTGAGAACCTTTTTTTGACAAAAATATAGAGATCTGAAATCCGAGGCTTTTTTGCAAAATTCTGCTGGACTATAGCCCATGATTTCAAAATGCACTTTTTTCCTGAAATCGTCATTTACGATTTCTGACGCACTGATAATAATGAGTATCCGTAACTAAGTACAAATTTGAAAATTTAGCTCTGAGACTCATTTATTAACAAAAATATGGAGTTGTGAAATCCGAGGCTTTTTTGCAAAGTTCTGCTGGACTATAGCCCATGATTTCAAAATGCACTTTTTTCCTGAAATCGTCATTTACGATTTCTGACGCACTGATAATAATGAGTATCCGTAACTAAGTACAAATTTGAAAATTTAGCTCTGAGACTCATTTATTAACAAAAATATGGAGTTGTGAAATCCGAGGCTTTTTTGCAAAGTTCTGCTGGACTATAGCCCATGATTTCAAAATGCACTTTTTTCCTGAAATCGTCATTCACGATTTCTGGCGCACTGATAATAATGAGTATCCGTAACTAAGTACAAATTTGAAAATTTAGCTCTGAGACTCATTTATTAACAAAAATATGGAGTTGTGAAATCCGAGGCTTTTTTGCAAAGTTCTGCTGGACTATAGCCCATGATTTCAAAATGCACTTTTTTCCTGAAATCGAGAATTATGATTTCTGATGCGCTGGTAGTAACGAGTATCCGTTACTAAGTACAAATTTGAAAATTTAGCTCTGAGAACCTTTTTTTGACAAAAATATAGAGATCTGAAATCCGAGGCTTTTTTGCAAAATTCTGCTGGACTATAGCCCATGATCTCAAAATGCACTTTTTTCCTAAATTGTCATTTACGATTTCTGACGCACTGATAATAATGAGTATCCGTAACTAAGTACAAATTTGAAAATTTAGCTCCGAGACTCATTTATTAACAAAAATATGGAGTTGTGAAATCCGAGGTTTTTTTGCAAAATTCTGCTGGACTATAGCCCATGATTTCAAAATGCATTTTTTTCCTGAAATCGTCATTTACGATTTCTGACGCACTGATAATAAAGAGTATCCGTAACTAAGCACAAATTTGAAAATTTAGCTCTGAGAATCATTTATTAACAAAAATATGGAGTTGTGAAATCCGAGGCTTTTTTGCAAAATTCTGCTGGACTATAGCCCATGATTTCAAAATGCACTTTTTTCCTGAAATCGAGAATTATGATTTCTGATGCGCTGGTAGTAAAAAGTATCCGTAACTAAGTACAAATTTGAAAATTTAGCTCTGAGAACCTTTTATTGACAAAAATATAGAGATCTGAAATCCGAGGCTTTTTTGCAAAATTCTGCTGGACTATAGCCCATGATTTCAAAATGCACTTTTTTCCTGAAATCGTCATTCACGATTTCTGGCGCACTGATAATAATGAGTATCCGTAACTAAGTACAAATTTGAAAATTTAGCTCTGAGACTCATTTATTAACAAAAATATGGAGTTGTGAAATCCGAGGCTTTTTTGCAAAATTCTGCTGGACTATAGCCCATGATTTCAAAATGCACTTTTTTCCTGAAATCGTCATTCACGATTTCTGGCGCACTGATAATAATGAGTATCCGTTACTAAGTACAAATTTGAAAATTTAGCTCTGAGAACCTTTTTTTGACAAAAATATAGAGATCTGAAATCCGAGGCTTTTTTGCAAAATTCTGCTGGACTATAGCCCATGATTTCAAAATGCACTTTTTTCCTGAAATCGTCATTTACGATTTCTGACGCACTGATAATAATGAGTATCCGTAACTAAGTACAAATTTGAAAATTTAGCTCTGAGACTCATTTATTAACAAAAATATGGAGTTGTGAAATCCGAGGTTTTTTTGCAAAATTCTGCTGGACTATAGCCCATGATTTCAAAATGCATTTTTTTCCTGAAATCGTCATTTACGATTTCTGACGCACTGATAATAAAGAGTATCCGTAACTAAGCACAAATTTGAAAATTTAGCTCTGAGAATCATTTATTAACAAAAATATGGAGTTGTGAAATCCGAGGCTTTTTTGCAAAATTCTGCTGGACTATAGCCCATGATTTCAAAATGCATTTTTTTCCTGAAATCGTCATTTACGATTTCTGACGCACTGATAATAAAGAGTATCCGTAACTAAGCACAAATTTGAAAATTTAGCTCTGAGAATCATTTATTAACAAAAATATGGAGTTGTGAAGTCCGAGGTTTTTTTGCAAAATTCTGCTGGACTATAGCCCATGATTTCAAAATGCATTTTTTTCCTGAAATCGTCATTTACGATTTCTGACGCACTGATAATAAAGAGTATCCGTAACTAAGCACAAATTTGAAAATTTAGCTCTGAGAATCATTTATTAACAAAAATATGGAGTTGTGAAATCCGAGGCTTTTTTGCAAAATTCTGCTGGACTATAGCCCATGATTTCAAAATGCACTTTTTTCCTGAAATCGAGAATTATGATTTCTGATGCGCTGGTAGTAAAAAGTATCCGTAACTAAGTACAAATTTGAAAATTTAGCTCTGAGAACCTTTTATTGACAAAAATATAGAGATCTGAAATCCGAGGCTTTTTTGCAAAATTCTGCTGGACTATAGCCCATGATTTCAAAATGCACTTTTTTCCTGAAATCGTCATTCACGATTTCTGGCGCACTGATAATAATGAGTATCCGTAACTAAGTACAAATTTGAAAATTTAGCTCTGAGACTCATTTATTAACAAAAATATGGAGTTGTGAAATCCGAGGCTTTTTTGCAAAATTCTGCTGGACTATAGCCCATGATTTCAAAATGCACTTTTTTCCTGAAATCGAGAATTATGATTTCTGATGCGCTGGTAGTAACGAGTATCCGTTACTAAGTACAAATTTGAAAATTTAGCTCTGAGAACCTTTTTTTGACAAAAATATAGAGATCTGAAATCCGAGGCTTTTTTGCAAAATTCTGCTGGACTATAGCCCATGATTTCAAAATGCACTTTTTTCCTGAAATCGAGAATTATGATTTCTGATGCGCTGGTAGTAAAAAGTATCCGTAACTAAGTACAAATTTGAAAATTTAGCTCTGAGAACCTTTTATTGACAAAAATATAGAGATCTGAAATCCGAGGCTTTTTTGCAAAATTCTGCTGGACTATAGCCCATGATTTCAAAATGCACTTTTTTCCTGAAATCGTCATTCACGATTTCTGGCGCACTGATAATAATGAGTATCCGTAACTAAGTACAAATTTGAAAATTTAGCTCTGAGACTCATTTATTAACAAAAATATGGAGTTGTGAAATCCGAGGCTTTTTTGCAAAATTCTGCTGGACTATAGCCCATGATTTCAAAATGCACTTTTTTCCTGAAATCGAGAATTATGATTTCTGATGCGCTGGTAGTAACGAGTATCCGTTAC